>APFE030970544.1:173545-221765 GCA_000404065.3 Pinus taeda | reverse complement strand
TTTATAAGAAATTTGAAGTGATTTAATAAAAGATATTGGAGTTTCTATTGATAAAATTTGTTGTGAAATTTTGATTTGTGTTATTTAAACTAGTTTTTTTTACCATATATACGGATTCAACCCCCTAAAAAACCCAGGACATTTCTATTGTGCAAGGCTTACCCATCAAACTTGTGATTTCAATGAATTCTTACTAGATTTTAGAAAAATTAGACAAAAAAATCTACCAAAAAACTTCCAAAATATCACACTAAAAATAACTCATTAACAAAATATCAATTCAATTCAGTATTAATAAAAAACTTCATAAACATATTATATTCTTATATTTAAAAATTTGTATATGTATAATATACATTATCTGAACAATAATATAAATAATTCATAAATTATGAAATCAAAAATATAAATAATGTAAATAATCCATGTTGAGTTTAAATTAAAGAATAAATACATAATAAAATGAAGAGGTGACAATGATGTGTAGTTTTTGCATTAAAATCACGAGGCTAAATTCATATAATATAGATGATGAGTTATTCTGCACTAAAAGCACAAGGTAAATCCTTTCCAAATTCACTCTAGAACTTGAAACACTACTAAAGGTTAAAAATCTTAGATATGGGATATGCCATAAGCTTGTTCCACATGCTCATGAGGTCATTTCAGATTGATATCTTCTCATTTGTATGATCAAGTCCAAACCCATATATGGCCCACCCCATAAAACCACGAAGCTCAACTATTTTCATAAATGGAATTTTCTCTATAGGTGTAAGGGAGCTTTTCCTAGTGTGACACTGGAAGATCCCACAAAAGGAAATTCAATGAAAACTACATTGAATTTTGATTTTGATAATAAAAAATATAAGCCCTTTTTGGCTGTTAAAATTTAAGTTCAACTTCTCAAGTGTGAGGGGAAGGTAATATTTTTATGTTTTTCCAAGAAAATATTTATTAACTTATATTTTTTCAAAAAAATAATTTAACTAAAATATATAGAATAATATTATTTTACTTTATTAATATCATAATTTTTACAATTATATAAATCTTTAAAATAAAATAAAATAAATGTATAAATTTATCACTAAATATTTTATGGTTTTTTTTTTAAATTTGATAAGATTCATTGAGATTTCTACATTTTAAAATAAATATGGATCTTTAAATTTTTCCCTTGTAACAATTAATTTCGAAACAAAGAAATAATAAATGCATAAATGTAGGTGTTTGGCAAATAGTAACAAGTTTGAAAACATGTGCACTATCTTGGATAAGGCAATCCTTAACCCCACTACCTTACAAAGAAATAATGGAAGAAGGAAAATGCTTCTCAGTAGCAAAATAACGGACAAATATAAAAAGATCCAAAACTTATGTCTAAGCACCCTATCACTTTGCTGAAAAAAAAAAAAAAAAAAAAAAAAAACAAAAAAAAACAAAAAAAACAAAAACAAAAACAAAAAAAAAAAAAAAAACAAAAAAAAAAACAAAACCAAGGTTAGACATCTCATTTCTTAGGTTTTTGGTCTGCATAATTTGCATTGCATTTGTAGGTGAACACCAAGTGAAAGATAAAATGGTCCATTGTTTCAAAACTATTTGCAAAGGGCTTTTTTATTGTGTTTTTCTCAGGTGCGGGGGCTAGGGATTAAATTTTTAGGTAGAGCCATAATTTTAAATTCATCTAAGTTGTATATGAGTATTAAACAAAGTGATTTGACCCATCAAAGGAGAACTTCTCAAGTGCACCTATATGGATTAGATTATATTCATTATAATTGGAATTTGGGTTAAGGAGACTTTGTGGGGAATTAAGAACGCCCTCAATACCTTCATCAAAACCTTGGAACCACAAAAACATGTAGGATACCTTACATTTCTACAATTGTGTTGTTATGAACATTGCAAACCCACTTCCATAGTCAATAGTTTAGAAATATCATGACAACAACTAAACATAAATAATAGATTGTAATGCATCCCATCGTGTGCAAAACACTTCATGAACACAAACATCTAATGTGGGATTATCCATTAAACATGAATTACATCTAAGAGAACATATAAATGTTAATGGATTTTAATGTGTAAATGGAAAAGCAAAAGTGGGGAGGAAAACATAAAGAAAAAATAAGACACTTGAGCAACAACTAAAATGAGCTTAAGATGTAAGCCCTTATTTAAGAAAAGGGGAGAGAAAAGTATATATAATTAACAAGAAGATTGAAATCTTTACATGAACCTCGACTATTTATAAGGACATGATATAGGAACCACATACAATAGGAATAAACAACATAGGTGATTCCTTTAAATGTGGCCCAAATCTCAATTCTATAAACCTATAAGAAGGATATAGATAATCAAAGGGGGAATCCTAAAATATATGTATCATAGGAAAACATGTACTAAGAAGGTAAGAGACAAAAGCTTGAGAGAGAAGACACAGTAAAAACAACAAAGAGAAAGGATATAATGAGGAGTTTCCTTGAAGAAACTAAGACCAAAAGGAGAAGCATTAGGAGTTGAAGAAACCATGGGAGAGTACTTGATATCATTGCATGTAGATTATGCTAGTAGTGGGGGTAGAGAGGAGGATGGAGAAATTGAGGAAGGTGATTTGATTTTCCTAGCCACAAAATACAAATAATTAATTTGGCAACAAACAATATTTTAGAGAAGATACCAACCAAATCACCATCCAAGTTGCCATCAAAATAGTTTATGTTTTAACTCCTCATATTTTTGCACCTTTTCTCTTTTTGGTGGCAATTGAGGTGGTAAAGTGGAAATTTATTTTTACAACCACATAAATAAAATACAATTTTAAAAAAAGATTAAAAAATGTCTACAAGCACCATCATTAAAATGTCCATGTATCTCTTTTTGGACCAAATATACATCCATCATTGTAAATATAAAAAGGTCCACGATAACGTCTACAATTGTGTCTATAGATGTTAATTTTAGGTATGTTCTATGCTTAGAGAAATTTATTTCAATTTTCACAGTTAGCTCCATATCTTTTCCAGATTAGCAATCACATCAGCATTAAAGTAAACCGCAGATAGAACATAAACATAAATCGCAGAAGACAAGCCAAGACAAGAGGACACAAGATGTGGCGCTAGCTAGGGACAAACCCCAATGTGGGGAAACTCTTGATCAATTCTTCTTATATGTTCTTCAAAGTTCAGCAAAGAGAGAGAGAGAGAGAGAGAGAGAGATATAGTACATTTCCAACAGAAGTCAACACTTTAACTTATCTAGATAAGAGCATAGATCATCTCTAAGAAGATGATACATGAGATCAGTTGAAGACATGCTACTTCAACTAATTCTCCAAGGTGACTCCTTCACCTATCATTGTGCTGCCTTTTGTCATCATGCTGCACCTCACTGCGCTGCACCATACTGCACCCATCATCACGATGTTACATCTCATCACGCTTCATTAATCATGACAGTACCCATCACTGTACTGTATTATGTGCCATTGTTGCACCATGTTGCCATCCTAACCTATGTGTTGGCTACACATTGCTTGTTTGTTGTCCCTTGCTTGCTTGTTGGCCCTAGCATGCTTGTTGTCCTTAGCATGCTTGTTGTTGCATGCTAGTTGTCCCTTGCATGCTAGCTGTAACATTGCATGTTGTGTATTTGTTGGTAAGTACCATACAACTTTCTCAATGTTAGTTAGTTGTCCCTTGCATGTTGCTCTCCTTCGAAGATAGATGCTCCAGCTGTTTTGCAATTCCCAGCAGTTCTGGCAATTCCGACAGTGCCGGCAGTCCCGGCAATCCCGGCAGTTCCGACTTTTCCCGCAGTTTCGACATTTTTAGCTTTTATGGCTTTTCTTTCTTTTTCAGCTTTTCTGGCAGTTCCAGCTTTTCCGGCATTTTCCGGCTTTTCTGACAGTTCCGACTTTTCCGACTTTTCTGGATTTTCCGGCAGTTCTGTCTTTTCTGGCAGTTCCGGCTTTTCCGACAATTCCGAATTTTCTGGAAGTTCTGGCTTTTCGGCATTTTCGGCTTTTCCGGCAGTTCCGACTTTTCCAGTAGTTCCGACTTTTCCGACAATTCCAACTTTTCTGACAGTTCTGGCTTTCTGCCCTCTGGATCAGGGCAATGTTATTCCTTAGGATCTCTCCTCCTACTAAAACCCAAAGACAAGTAGAGAGGAAGAGATCCTGAGTGTGTTGAAATGACTTGAAGGCCACCTCTATTTATATTAAAACGTTGAGCACATGTGGGGTTTATTTGATTTTTGCTCGACCTTAATGAATTGTCTTATAATGCAAATAAGTTCATAACTCTAGGAATCCTTATTGGAATCAGATGATCTTTAGATCAATCCTACACCTCTCAATGAGAGGGATCCAATAAAAATATTAGCTGCCATAAATAAGATGGCCCTCATGGAGTTTGGCCCTAGTTGCCAATTTTAACACTCCCTCTCAACTAGGGAGAACTCCATCCGTTGATCCATATGTCCGTCTGTACTATCTCTGCCACTAGTGCCCTACACTGCTTTGCTCTGCTCTGATCTGCTGAGCTCTGCTCTGCTCTGACTTGATCTGCTAAGCTCTGCTCTGCTCTACCTTGATCTGCTGAGCTCTGCTCTGCTCTGCTTTGCTCTGCTCTGCTGAACCATGAAGAAGAAGAATTGATCAAGAATGTCTCATACCATTCTCTACTGACTCGAAGTCAGTTTCATCTGAAGAGAGTGTGTCACATCACTCTTACTGACCCGAAGTCAGTTTTATTGATCCCAGATCAATATCATAAGAGAGTGTCTCAAACCACTCATACTGATCCCAGATCAGTTTCATTGATCATATATCAATGTCACAAGAGAGTGTCTCAAACCACTCATATTGATCCCAGATCAATGTCACAAGAGAGTTTCTCAAACCACTCATACTGATCCCAAATCAATTTCATTGATCCCAGACCAATGTCACAAGAGAGTGTCTTAAACCACTCATACTAATCCCAGATCAGTTTCATTGATTCCAAATCAATGGAGGTCATCCTAGCATAGGGAGTGCAGTAGATACAACAATGCGTCCATCGATAGTACTACTATGGTCCCTATCCTCATTTCCCTGTTCATTGATCAGATGAGAGGTACTTCCCATGAGTCCCAGACCGCATGGGTAGGATGCCTCGACAAGAGAACTAATCATCCTATCCATAGGAGAACAAATCATCCTGTCAGTGGATGCCACAGAGAACTAATCATCCTGGCCCACAGGAGAACTAATCATCCTGTTCCACAGTCACCATGGAGAACAAATCATCCTAGCCCACAGGAGTACTAATCATCCTATTCCATAGTTCCACTGGAGAACTAATCATCTCGGCCCAGAGGAGAACTAATCATCATGTTCTAGAGTTGCCACGGGAGAACTAATCATCCCAATCCACAGAAGAACTAATCATCCTGTTCATAGCGCACCACCAGGGGATGGTGAGTCGCCATGTGGTCATATGTTGCTCCAGTGAGTACCCCAAGCCCCCTAAAGCTCCCAGAGCTAAATGCATGCAATATGCAGGACCCTTATAAGAAGGTCTCTCAACGACTCCAAGTTGTTCGGGAAAGTCACAAATTTGACCTTTCCCCAGGGCTTTGACAAAATGTTTGTGACCTTTGCATCAATCTCAATGTGATGGAGCCTCCTCACTCATCGACTTACCATATTGCAGATAAGGCAGTATCTGATGTCTATCTGTTGGAGCAATCATCGAATATGGGATTCTTCAATAATTGAATCCCCCCTCCGGTTGCCATAGAGAATCACAGTGGTATTCATCATGTGTACAAATAGCTCACTTAAGACCTTTTGCAACCATGCAGCTTCACACGAGATCATACTCGTAGCTATGTATTCGGTCTCGGCGGTGCCTATAGCAACCGACTTCTGCTTCTTGTTCATCCATGATATCGAAGCAGAATCTAAAGAGAACCAACACTGAGAAGTGATCTAATGATCTTCCACACTGCCTACCTAGTAACATTCGAATAATCATGCAGTTTCATATTTCCGGCAGTGTATCTCAATCCATGAGAGATTGTGCCCCGAAGATATCTCAAAAGATTCTTGGCACCAATCCAGTGAAGCTCAACCAAATATGAGCTCACCATGCTAACTGCAAAACATATGTCTGGATGGAAGTTCACCAAGAACATCAATGCGAATGAGTTTATGAAACTCAAAGGCATTTCCCAAATCTGGTCTGACATCACTCCCATATAACTTCTGAAAGTTAAGATCCTTGAGGTAGTCACAGGCTTGCAGTTTATCATTCCACATCTGGAATCCAGCTCCCTCTTACTTCTACAAATGAGAGGGTCTGCACCTATCAGAAATAGGTCGTCCTCATAAGGTGTCGGTATGAGAGGTCTATCATCCACAACATTCGGGTAATGGTTTGGATCGGTTTCACTCCTAGTGAAACTCGACTTCATCAGACAGCGATCAATCCTCTCATACTATGCCCGGGGTGTTTTCCTTCAAGCCATAGAGAGATTTCTTCCACCTGTATACATGAGATTCCCGATCATGAATCTCAAACTCCTCAGGTTGTTCCAAACTTGTGGACCTACTGCATTAGGGGAATTGTCCCCTTATAAGATTTTCCTTCGGTACATCTCAGACATGTACCTTAATGCTCTACTTGAATTCAGACATCCCTATCACCATTTGACTCACATCAGGTAGGACCCCATAGGTAGATCTCAGGTGTTATAGATGTGATATGTCAATTGACATGATCCCCAATGCACCATCTTGCAGCTTGATACAAATTGCCAACCCTAAACCCATGCGAAAAAACATCTTTGAAAATTATATTTTTTAACACGTACCTTTCCATCGATGAATGCCACCCTGAAACCTTTGACTTTCATTTCCGAGATGGACACCATGTTCTTCTTGCGATAAGGTACATAAAAGAGATTTTGTAAATGAATCGAGTTACTCTTATTCAATTGAGAGTTAACATTCCCTACACCCTTTCCGGGATAGGTGGCATCGGCTCCAAGTATAATCCCACGATTGTTTCTATCTCTACCAAATTTGAGAGTGCACCCATCTATCCGATGAAGTGCCTTGAAGCACTACAATCTATAAGCCAGATTCCCAAAGAATATGAAGGAGAGACCCAACACAAGATAATGCTTCTTTATCTTATCATAAACAACATTTGATTCTTCGTACCTGGGGTTCCTTTCTTTCTATGAAGAGTCTGCCATTTCCTTGATGACCTGCATTACCTTTCATTCCTTTGATCATTGAAGATGTCCCTGGAATGATTGTTATCATCATCAAGTGATGTGTCCCTGCCATTCAGACACTCCTTCACATAATGGTCGAACTAGTTATCTACCTTTCCTTCCACCCTGAGATCCAGTCTTCCAATGAAGTGATCTTTAGGTAGGCCATATTCTGCTGCGCCATTATGATAATATTCTCTACTTAGACTTCACCCTTAGTGAGTTTGAAGAGGGATGAGGAATCCACTGATCCTTTTGTCCTTTCCCAACTATCTTCAGTGATTGATCTTTCACTCTTGCTTGGGCATTGTCTTCACCTCACCTCTGATACCATGTTAATTTTAGGTATGTTCTATGCTTAGAGAAATTTATTTCAATTTTCACAATTAGCTCCATATCTTTTCTAGATTAGCAATCACATCAGCATTAAAGTAAACTGTTTGAAAAGAATTTAATGAGAGAGTAGCATTAGTAATTTTCTCTCTTGGTGGTAGGTGAACAATTCCTGTACTAGTAGTTTCTATACCAGCAGTGCAGGAACTGCAAAGTCTCACCTTCGTGGTTTTTGCCAAATACTGTTGGCCTTGATTATGCACTAAATAGGGCGTTGCCTACCTGTGCTTATTACAATAGTCATCACTAATTCAATAAAAGACTTAGAGTCCCACAACTACAAGCAACTCTCGATGCAATCATGAAAGGTTTGGCAAAGTTGATAGCATCAAATGTAATTTATAAGGGATCAAGAATCATGGATGATCAAGTACAGATAGGCATACAATTCATTGTATAAGAAACACAAGAGATTTATTGTTTTCAGGGATACTTGCATTATATCGATGCACAGAACCAAAGGAACCTGTCATACTAGCTGGGTCTCAATGAATTTGCAAATATTACACACCAAGAATTCAAGGCAATATATCTGGGAACCAGATTTGATGTCATAAGAAAGAGGAAGTCTCTGAGCCCTAGATACCAGTACAATGTTGGCAATAGTTGGACTAGAGAAAAAAGGGGTCGTGGCAAAAGCGAAGAATCAAGCATGAACAATATTGCTTGTTAAGTCTTGACTATTAATTCTACTTTGAACCTGGAAGCCACCTTTGAAGGAAGATTTTGTAGACACTT
The DNA here is from genome assembly GCA_000404065.3 of Pinus taeda. NCBI lineage: Eukaryota > Viridiplantae > Streptophyta > Pinopsida > Pinales > Pinaceae > Pinus > Pinus taeda. The sequence continues at coordinate 213,350 of APFE030970544.1, read as the reverse complement.
GATGTAATCAGTATTTCTGGAACCTTAATACAAAGCAGAGGATTCTGAATTTGGTTTTACACAGTTTGTGTTATCCTGTAAGTTCTTCCAGTTATCAATCATTATGTTTTTCTTCATATGCTTATGACTTATAGAGATATCTAGGTAGGAATAATTGTGTCTCAATTTAATCCTATAAGCTCCTGAAGTGATCATCTATTAAGAGAATGGATTAATGAATTATCTGTTTAGCTAATCCCCTCTAATCAATAAATCATCAACATCTTGTGTAAGCTTAAGTATACTGCCTTGAACCTTTGGAACGTAATTTAGAAGATTTTCCTATTTATGATTGTTTTGTTTTACAGTTTCGAAACTGTGATAATCATATTATTTTCTGTCTTCTTCTCACCACTTTTTTTGATCTACATCACTATGTAAAGCTTTATAGCAGCCCTTTGCTGAGATATTAATATAACCCAAAGGATTAAGTATTTAAACTCTACATCTGTCTTCATTCATTGGTCTTCCAAAACTAAAACCAAAAACCCCAAAACAATTATTTTAGATGCTCTGGCATTGGTAGCTGACCTATTACTATCTCAGAGGTACAACACCCTCTAAGGGTGATCTCGGTGGTAGAGTTTGAGAGCAGTATGAGGTATCCAGGAGGAAGGTGGAATGGCATAAGTGGATGTGGATGAGTGTTCCAAATGCTAAAAGTCAATGACAATCCGTGTACACTAATCAAATACATGCATTAAATGATCAATATTGCAACAAAATGAATCAAAGTGAAAATGATGAGTTGAATTTTATTTCTTTAAGATCTACTCTAACATATACCTACTCTAATTGCCAAATCAATGCTACTAACTTCTAAGTTGCAAAAACCAAGCACACTGAAGAGTTTCAATCCAAAACTTAACGACTTTCCAAGAAATCATAAACACATGTTTTTGGCTTGTTGTTGTAGATCTTCCAATCACACTTCCCACAAGAGAGGTAGTGGTCAAACTTGCAACTACAATTTTTGTAATATAATTCTTACTTAAACAAGGAAAGAAATGCAATGAATTGAACAAGAACAAGGGAAGAATGAGTTGGGCCCAAACCCAAGGGTTTCAACCCTCCAAAGTTAACTCAGATGTAGACCAACAATAAACTTTTCATTGACAGAAAATGAGAGTCACATACCTCATATGAAATATGAAAATAATAATATCGAGCACTAGGCTCTCAGTAGCTACTCCTATCTCCAACAAAATTTTGAATCCTAATGAGCCTGTAGGCTTGTTTATTTATGCAAAAAGTAGTTGAGGGCATTTCCCTTGAAAGGACGACTGCTTCCCTCCAAAATCTTGAGATTTTTGGATCTGATTCCCTTGGATCTTTACATGCACTTGAGTTCCTTGTCTGCTAGTGAATTCAAGTTGTTGGTGAGGAATCTTTGATCTCAAGCCGAGTTGGAGAGTTAATGTAGTAGAAACCCCCCCTATATTCTTTCTAGATGTCTCCAATCAGCCCCTGCATAGTAAATATCTCAAAAAATGCGTCTTTTGCATGCATATTAATCACATTAGGCCATGAAATACAACAAGCACCCTTTAGTATTCCTACTAAGCATATTATGGTTAAAAATGCAAATGGACGTGAGAAAAGGTGAGTTTTAAGGACTGGAGGATAGCACAATGGGCCTCAAAATATACCTATTAATGTGACTCATCACTTCTTCAAGAACCAAATCAAATGAGACAACCAAGGCCCTTTGACCAAAACCAAGAATCTCCTCCATCCACCAAGCCAACCTCCCATGAAGAGAAGTCAAACTTCCAAAAGTAAAGTCAAGAAAATCATCTCAAATTAAGTCAGCTAGGGTCTCGACCCTCTCTTCCATCTCTGCAGTTTCGGTTTGTTCACTCCTACAACTTCAACCTTGCAGAACTTCAGGTTTCTCGCACATGTGGCAGCAACATAGATATTTTGGCTTCCTTTTATTAGACAAGAATCTCCTCTCTTTCGTTATGTCTTTCCTTCTCCTTTTAGGCCTCCTCGCATTCACTTTTTTCATTGAATAGTTGTATATCAAATCCCATTTTCACTTCCTCTCAAACAAGGCCGAGTTCATGGCAATATATAGTGGTTTGATGCTCCTTTATTAGGCTGGCATGAACAGTGGGCAGGATGACTTGATGGTGGAGGAGTAGATGAACCGATTACATCAAAATAACTTTATTCCCTATAAGGGTCTAGATCATAATGATAAGGACATAGGCCCATGACTCAACCTTAAATTCCTTTAATGGAGGCTTTGACCTAGAAATAAAATAATAAAGCATGGAACCCATGCTAATAAATATAATTACATCATGACTCAAATACGTTACAACATGACTCAAATATAACTATATCATGACTCAAATATAATTATGAAGACTGATACTAGTTAGATTTATCAACACATTGCACAGTTTAGTTGTGTAAACATCATTGTCCCCAACAAAAGGTTAATGTAAAACCATAATTCCACAAGGAAATATCATTACACGGGGTAGTAAAGGAGAAGAAAAGACGACATTGGGATTTCCACTATCACGACATGAATATGTGTGGTTGCATGTGTGTTTGAGCGTGCGTGCACATGCATGCATGCTCATGTGTTAATTTTTTGGGATGCAACTAAAACTAGTAGCATCGAAAGTAAAATGTAGCCTACACATGGAGCAATAAGACTAAACTTTAAATAAAAATGATTAAAACAATTCAAGAAAAAAGGTAGTATAATGAAGAGATGTCAAGAGAGTTGGGATAAAAACAAATGCATTAACTACCACACAATCACACAACCAACAACTAGATTATGCAAGTGAAATGTGGAAGTAAAAGAGTAGTGCAGGAAGAAAATTTGTATGCGCACTTACATATATGTTAATGATGTTACCAAGAATCTTGAGGTATCATGTTGGAAACTATATGAAAGGTGACAAAATGTTGAAGATGCAACACTATTGATGATCATCTCTAGTGCTGTTTCGAGAAAATGACTGTTAGAATGATTATTATCTTTAGATTTGTGATCATCTTTCTTATCTTTATCATTGTGTTCGTCACTTTCTCAAAGAAGACAGGGATGTTGACGATGGTTATGCTAATGAGTAGGAGAATGAAACTCCCTTAATGATGTCACTACTACAATATGAGGTTGTAGTGTCATATTTAGTGTCCCACATGGCATGCAAAGTACATTTGAAAGGCACAATCCTTTTTCTGCATCATTTTTTAGTTGCATCCTTCTACATTTCCTTTTGTGTTTATTTGCATCCCCTTTTATGTCCTTTTTCATCTCTATTTGCATCTTACTTATGTTTCTTGCACTCCTTTGCATCTTATTTTGCAGCTCATTGTGTCTCAATTTGTGTCCCATTACAACAACAATGTCCTTATTTGTGCTCTTGTATTGATTTTATGTCTTTATTTATGCATGTCTAGATATACATTACAATTCTTCAGCCTTATTTTGTGTGAATTCCTCATTAGAATACTTATTTGCCTCCTAATGAAATCTTGAATTGTTCTTCTTGTCAATATTTTTCTAGCAAGTTATTGTGCACCCAAATTCAAGTTTGTATGTATGAGTTATTGATCCCAAGAAGTCGACCAACTCTTTTGCAACATAATGCACATGACCCTTTGCATTAGAACTCATAGTCTCTTCACTTTCTTGTCTTAACATTTCTTCTGCATTTCATCATAAATAGATTCATCAACTTCTTTTCAAGGATGGGGCTTAGTGAATAGATGAGACTAGTTCCACACATATCTTCTTAGATATGGCTACCACTATGTACATGTGTCACTTATGGTGCATCTCTTATGGTGCATTGCTTATGTGCATCACTTAAGTGTGTCTCTTGTGTGCACACTTATGGTGTGCGATTGTGTTTATTTTTAGCGTGTGCATGTTCGACACTTAAGTGTGTCCTTCAGAGTGTGTTGTTTAAATTGATCCAAATGGTTCATCACTAATAAAAAAAATGATCAATGGAATGCTCATTCTCAAATAACCTCATTGATTTTATAGTGGAAGAGGTCAAAGGCCAAAAGTCTCCCCATTTTGGTAACAAAATAAAACTCTTTTGTATTCAATCGTACGTTTGTGTGGTGATGGAGGAATTAAGCCCACATTCATAAGGAAATCCAAGGTTCCTACATGAAATAGAGACCCCACTTGAGCGCATGATCTCAATTTATTTTTTTATGGGATTAGGTAGTGGGATATGAAAGGTGGAAACCGTATATCCGCAACACCTGACCAAATCCAAGGTCAATTATAAGTGCACACAATGGGTAGCCCATGTGTTGTCAACCCCGAGCATTGTGCCCATTCTTTGATCATGTCAAATCTTTGGATTTAGTGAATCTTTTTAAAGGGGAATCCCCCAAACCCCCAAAAATAGTTACACTCTCTGATTTCATACTAACATGTAGTAATAAGGGAAGGGCCAAAATAGCATGAGAACACGAATATTTAAAGGGCCCAAGAAATAATTTATCCGCAATAAGCAACAAGTTGAAAGAGAACCTTGTTTACTCCTTGAAGCCATGATCATTATCACACTCATGAATGTAGGGGATAAAAACAAAAGCGATCCAAACAATTAAAAACAAATTATAAGTGATTTTAGGATGGCTCATCTTCGTGTGAGGATAAATATAAGTAAGAACAATGTTTAGGGTTTATTTGGACTTTCACTCGTAGTTTGAAGAAGAGCACTAGTAGGGAACTAGAGTATAAGCACAGATAAAAGAGATTGTGAGTAGGGGATGGAATTATCATGGCAACATTTCATCATTGTAACTACATAGAAATATCTATATAACACCTTTGTAACGTGTTGTCTTGAGATTGAATAAAAGAGCCAAACTATCCATTTTAAGATGGATTTTTTTTCCATTTGCACTATAGGGAAAGTAGGGTTTTTATGGAGATTTAAGTGGATATCCTTAGTGTTATAGTATTGAAAAAAATAATAAAAAAATCCTTCCTAAAAAATATAGGTGGTTAGAGGTTTTAGTGGAGTTTATGAGGTCAATGTGTCACATATATAATGATGCATTGGTACTTGTTATAGCTGAAAACATACCACATGAGGAAAAAAACCTCAATTGTTACTAGAATCATCATACCAACTTAAGGAGCAATTATATAAAGGAAATAACCTTAGGGAGAGGCAAAATAATGCAAAATTGCTAAAGGTTAAATTTTTCATTAAAAGGCTCAAGTACTCAAGAGGGCACTCTACATACGATAAAGACAAATCTACATCAATGACATAACTAATCCTAAGAGAGTTGTGTAGTTGACATGTAAAACCAACAACAAACCATGTCAAGCCACAAAAAGCTATCAACCATGAAAATATGCATGTCTCCATGGGCATTATAGATCAAAATATGCATGGAATTAACTTGAGTTTATGTTAAAGTTTCCAATTCCCCCAATAGGTGGATGTAAAGTACAATTGGAATTTATATATACAATGCTCGAGAAAAGAGTTAATCATATTTGAGAATTATGATTCTATGTTGTTCACATCATAACAAATCTAATGCTGGAAGCACCCATTCTTGTCCATGGGTAGAGAGAGCTATTCTTTCACTTTCCCACTTGTATTTAAAAAGCTACTTGTTGAGAAATTAATAGCGCTGTAACTAGGGTGATTTCTCTTATACTTGATAACTACTTGTGATGTATTTTTTATTTTTCTTGATTATTAGATTCTTCACTTATTATTATGTTGTTCCTATAATCAAACAACTACCCAAAACACGGATATCAATAGTACACAGGAACACAGGATGTAGGCTACAAGTCAGGGCCAAAACCTCTCCTCTTGAGAGGAAAACCCACAAATCTATTCTCTTCTTATAGATTCTTCAAATGACGAATTCCAAGACCTCTAAACCAAGACCAATACCCTTCGAAGACTAATCTATACTTTATTGATGATGTGTTTCTTATATTCAAGTCAAACCTGGCCAAATCTCTTCCAGTTGCTTAATTTCGACCCCCAACTATAGAATTTTGGCCTCCACTAGAAGTATGCAATTTTCTGCCCCAAAAACAATTGCTGCTTCCACACGTGTGAGAGAAATTATGGTTTTCAAGGCTTCCTTGCTCCTTCGCTTGGGTTGCTTCTCCTTATAGGGCTAGTAGGTGACATAAAAGTCATTTCCTCCACCAATTTCGACCTTCTTTTTGCAACTTGACAATTTCAACCTTGTAGCTACAAAAACCCTATCCTTATCTTCGCATTTGTGTGTGTGTGTGAGAGAGAGAGAGAGAGAGAGAGAATCAACCCAAAAAATGTCCTTCCTCCTTCTATCCTTCTTCACTTGTCTTTATCTACCTCTTCTTTGCTTGGATGATGAGGAATGAGTGTGTGTCCATAGGAGGTCTAGTTCTCCTATATATAGGCTTCCAAGGAGGACAACATACCATATTGAGGCCAACTTCTTAAATGTCAAGCCGACTTGGTCTTGGAGGGGAATTTTTCCACTTTAAACACAAAAATAATTCTTTTGACATGTTACAAGATGCCCAATGTGTTAAAATTAGCAACAAGAAATTCCAATTTAATTTGTCTTGAATTAAATCAAAATTCTATTCTCATAGCAACTTGTAATAGTTAACTAAGTTAAATTGACTTAGTTAACTTAGGAAATTTGAGTTGGAAGTCTATCTAGAGTCATGTATAATGATCCCTAATTTTTTGGGGCCTAGGTTGAGTTCTATTGAGTTGTAATTAATTAACTCAGTCTACCTGAGTTATAGTCAGTTAAACTAGTTCTAACTGTTGGAGGAACTAGTAGGAGGTCTAGTAGTGGGGAGGGGAACCAGTGCATCCTTAGTGCCACACCAGTTAACTAAAGATTCACTCATAAATAAATCATTCATGTTAGTTTAGAGGAAGACCCAATTGAGATTAGAGTTCATGGACAATGTATTATCGGTGTATAATTTTTCGAGTTGTACAGATGGTGCATGCAATCAGTTGAGGGCCTATGGATGGATTGCACAATTATGGAGTGGGGATTTCCCAATTAAATATGGGTTAATTCTCTTAGGAATTGTGCAAGTAAGTAGGAGCTTGGATGGCAGCAAAATTGGCTATGTGTTGGCTTAAGCTGGCTTGTGAGGCAAAGAGATAGATTGTACTAGTGCAGGAATTGTTTAGGTTGAACAAGCATTGTATTTTCTTCTCAGATCTTCTAGTTAATGCAATATAGATAGTCAGGGTTTTCAACAGTTGCTTTCCCCAGAGAAATTTTGTGTTATGTGTGATTGATATTCTTCCTTTTCTGCTTATTGTTTTCATCGATCAATTTTGGTTTCTGCTGAAGAGCATAGTATATTCTTGTCTTGTATTTTAGCATATCACATAAGTTGTTGAATCTACAAGTAAAAATCTACATGGTATCAGTGCTGAAGGCAGTATAGAAGAGGAGAATTCGAGTTTTTTGTGCAGGGGAAATCGAATTTGCAAGTTCATACTTTAGAGTAAGCAATATGTCATTCTACGGTTTGAGATTTGAGTATGCCCTAGAGGGTAACTCGAATTATATAGCTTGGAAGGATAGGATGGAGGCAGTGCTGGAAGACAATGGCCTCAAGGAATTCATAGATCACAACATTTTGAAACCTCCAACATCTAATGCTAAAGATTTGGCTGAATGGAGAAAGTGTGTGGAAAAAGTGAGAAGGATTATCCTAGAAGGAGTTTGAGATCACATTGTCTCGAATCTCCATGGTAAGGACACTCCATTTGCAATGTGGAAGACATTGATGGAATTGTTTCAAAATAGTAATGACCATAGGAAGTTGGCACTGAAGGAAAAACTCAGAAAGAGCAAGATGGAGAAGGGTGACTCAATTCCGAAGTACTTGACCAAATTCACCAAATGTCAGGATGAGCTTGGAAGTGTCAGGATTACTGTTGTCAAAGACGATCTAGTGAGCCTAGCACTTCTAGGACTTCCCAAGAGTTGGCATAGTTACCAGGACTCTATTAATGGGAGGGATAAGTTACCAGAGTGGGGGTAGTTGTGGTCTGACTTGGTACACGAAGAGATTCGGCAGAACACCAGAGACAAATCCTCATCAAAGCATGGTGATGAGGAGAATTGTGCCTTAGCGGGTAAGGCAAAGAAAGGGAAGGGGAAGTCATCCCATTCCAAATTAGATTCTTGTCAGGGTAGCAAGAAGAAGGACATGTCGAAAGTCAAGTGCTTTCACTGTCACGAGCTGGGACATTTTTCCACAAAGCATCTGCTCAAGAAGGCTAGTAAGAAGCCCTCAGGAGGAGCGGTAGGTAAGGCTCTTGCTTCACAATTCAAACTGGACTTTAACCTCATCGCTTGTATGGTGTCATCAATGATGGGTAGTGTGTGGTACCTAGATAGTGGAGCTTCTTTCCACATGACCAGTAACAAAGAGCTCTTCAGTAACTTGGAGGAGAAGGATCTCCAGATGCATATCTAGATGGGTGATGATGGGAGGTATAGCGCTACTGGGATCAGTACAATTACTTTTTATAGGGAATAAACTTCTCCCCTCACTTTGCGAGATGTTGTGTATGTTCTTGTTTTGAAGAAGAACTTGGTATTTGTTTCCATGTTGGAGGATAGAGCCTATTATGTGATATTTAGTAAGGGAAAGGCATTCCTTCGTCACATAGCCATAGGACATGTGAAGTGGATAGGGGTTTGAGTGAAGAATCTCTACAAGTTGGAGGTAGAATATTATGCTGCCTTGAGCATGAAAGAAGAGAAGGTGTAGAGATGAGACATTGGTGAGTTGTGGCACAGGAGGTTGGGTCACTTGCACCATGGCACTTTGAAGATCATGCAACAAATTCTATCGCTCTTCCCAATGGTACACTAGAGCAGGTAGACACATCCAAAGGATGTAGATTGGGAAAATACACCAAAGGTTCCTTTCATGACAAAGACAATCGAGCATAGGCAATCCTCGATCGAGTTCACTCAGATGTGTGTGGATCATTCTCGACAACATCCACGACCAAGCACATGTATTATGTTATATTTGCTGATGATTTTTCTTGTAAGTGTTGGATCTTCTTCATGTAGAAGAAATATCATACTTTTGCAAAGTCTTGTGAATTTAAAGCATCGGTCAAGAAATATACTAGCAAGAAAGTTAAAGCTCTCAAGAGTGATAACAGTGGAGAGTATGTGTCGAATGAGTTCAAAAACGTCCATGCATTAGAAGGCGTTCGATAGGAGTTGATATCACCTCATAACCCACAACAAAATGGGGTGACTAAAAGGAAGAATAGAAGCATTGTAGGAGTGGCACAGACGATGTTGCATGATCAGGGCCTACCACTACACTTGTGGGTTGAAGCATGCAACACATCTGTTTATTTGCATAACATAATCCCTCATTGAATTCTTGGTGTGAGTACATCAGAAGAGGATTTTTCAGGGAAGAAACTAGATGTGGGACACTTTAGGATTTTTGGTTCATCAGTCTACTTTCATGTAACCAAAGATGCACGGAAAAATCTTGAGCCAACAACTAAGTTGGGGATATTTGTGGGGTACATTGATACACCTCACAACTATCAAGTGTACCTATCGACCAATAGGATGACAATGGTTCACAGAGATGTAAAATTCGATGAAGAGAAGGCCATGAGATGTTACCTTGAGAGGGGGCTTCAACTACATGTAGTTGAGGAGCTTCTAGCTCCAAAGGAGGAACCTTAGGATGATGTGGAGCAACCACATGCAGAGGATTAGGGAGTGGAGACACCCACTCATGCAAATTCTTCCAGAGATGGGAGAAAGTCCACTAGAGAGGTTGATATTATTGCATGATGCTAGAGAGAATGTGGGAGAACCCACATCACAACACATGCAGAGGAGGTAACTGGAGAGGTGCACTAGCTACATGGATATGATGAGCAGATGTGTAGAGATTGAGCCATCCTCTTTTGAGGAAGCAATGCATCAAGCAGTTTGGGTTGATGCCATGGTTTAGGAGTATGACTCCATTGTTAGGAACAAAGTTTGGGATGTGGTCCCAAGACTGACAGACAAGTCAGTGGTAAGTTCCAGATGGCTTTACAAGGTAAAGAAAGCAATGGATGGTAGTGTGGAGAAACACAAGGCCATGTTTGTGGCCAGAGGTTTGTATCAGGTGGAAGGGATTTATTATGATGAGGTTTGTGTCCAGAAGTTTGTCTCAGGTAGATGGGATTTTATATGTTGACAATATGATTCTGACATGTGATGGTAAGTCGATCAAGTCTTGCGAAGAGGATCTTGAAAGAGAGTTCGAAATGAAGGACTTGGGGCTCATGCACTATGTAGAAATTCTGCAAATTCTCTACAAATATCGTTCTAAGACCATGTAGAAAATTTGACTGTAGATTAACCCGATAATGCAATATAACCAAAGAAAAATACTATAACCTACTTCTACTATGAAATTGTGGAAGCTTAAAGATTTAGCAAGATCGAGCTGAAAACATATAACTAGAAGAAGAAGAATCAATCATCCAAGACACATGAAACACAGAAAATACTCAGGGGAAAGCCTCAGCTAAAAACCCCACTATCTGTATTATCATACAAGGTGGAAATACATCAGAATTATAGAAAGCCTTAGCTCTCACAGCTAGCCAACTCTCAGTACAATCCTCCTGGATGCTCACATGCAATCAAAGCTTCTCACAAGCCTTCTCCTCTGCCCTCCAAGCTCCTATTTGCTTGCACAGTTCCTCTGGGATGATCTCCTTCACCCAGTGGAACACGGCTCTCACACACTGTCAAAACTGCGCAATCCTCAAGGAACCTTCCCTTGACTGCATGCATGAGTTTCCTTTATAGGAAAACACATGCAACTGATAGTGCACTATCTTGCACTATCCTTGACATTTAACTCAACTGGGTCTTTCTCAGAATAGACATGCATGAGTTTCTGATGAGGGAATCTTCAGTTATCTGGAGTACACTGGTTGAGTGCATGCATGCATCAACTGACTTATAACTCACAATTAGTTCCTCAAATAGTTTGGAACTAATTTAACTTGACTTAACTTAGTAAACTGAGCTAACTAATTACAACTCAAATATAACTCAAGCTTATCTCCTTAATTAAGGGATAATCTCTTTAATTTAAGGGATAATTGTTGCATGACTTCAGAAAGACTTCTAACTTGAATTTATCCAACTAATTAATCCATAATGAATTAATTAATTAATTCCAAGCAGCTGGTGAGACTAAATTCAAATTTTAATTCACAATTTTGATTCAAGGACAAATTAAAATTGGAATATTCTGGATTCTATTTTTATCATTTCTTGTTGCTATTTTCAACACTCCCTCTCAAAAATAAAGGAATTCAACTCAATCCCAATCATGAACTGTTGGAATGTATGCATGCAACACTTCTCTCTAGTGTTGTTGCTCCAACAACTCTAGAAACAAAAAAAAAAACATCCAACCTGAATCAGTATGATGCATCTGTCATCAAAGTTTCTGACTACAATTGACTCTGTCAATTGAAAACTTTGCGCTTTGGCTGACTCTGCCTTTCTGCACTATTGTCAATCCTTATCTACGCCCTCTGTCACTTTGATCTCTGACTGCATCAATCCCACTGATTCCTCCGACTACTATGTACTTTGGGCTCTCGTATCAAGGTACGATCCATGAGATAAAACCTCTCAATGGACCCTACCCAATTTCAGCCTTCTTGAGACTATCACTTCACATCGCCCCACCTCACACTTGGAGGTATGGTTGCATGTGATCCCTCTGCCTTCTCCAATTGTTTCTCCTCCACAATTTGTTTGAGACTTCTTCTGGGACTGCATGTTGAGAGGTAATTTACTCTCCCTCTCAACCACAAAGTCTCTAACATTTTCCTTGCTCCTCAAGGTTTTGCATGCATCTTGAACCTCAAGAGCATACAGGTTCTTAACTCATGAACCGATCTATTTCACCTGTCTCATGGTGATGTGTCTAAGGAACACCTTTCCTTAACTAAAGACAACATCGTAGCCTTTGTCCTCCAACATCGCGACTGATACCAAGTTCTTCTTCAGTCCAGGCACATACTTCACATCTGTCAAGGTGATAGGAGCTCCATGCTCCCTCTGAAAAGCAATTGCGCCCACTCCTAAAAAACTATACCTTTCATCGTCACCCATCTCGATGCACATCTTGAGGTATTTCTCCCCCAAGGTACTGAATAAACTTATCGCCGGTCATGTGGAATGAGGCTCCACTATTAAGATACCAAACACAACCCATTATCGATAAAGTCCATTTCGAACTGAGAGGCTAATGCCTCACCTTCCAATCCTTCCGAGGATCCCTTCTTGGACTTCTTCGATGGAAAATTAGTCGCATAATGTCCCATTTCGTGAAAATTAAAGCATCTCACTTTAGAATTGTCACCCTTCTTCCCTCCATGAGAAGTATTCGAGTTGGAATGGGAATCCTTCCCCTTCCCTTTCCTTGCCTTACTCGCTAAGGCCAGATTTCCTTCATCATCATCCTTGGATGAAGAACCATCTCAAGTGCTCCTGCTGATCTCCTCCTGCATGAGATCCGACCACAGTCATTCCCAATCCGGTAGTTTCTCCCTTCCATTCACAGAAACCTGGTAGCTATTCCATCTCTTGGAAGGCCAAGGAGAGCGAGGCTCACCATATCATTGTCGACAATAGTTATTCCCACACTGCTAAGCTCATCTCTGCAAGTGGTGAGCTTGTTCAGATATGTGGAAATAGTATCGCCGTTCTCCATCTTGATTCTTCGAAGCTTATTCTTGAGCGCCAATTTCCTCTGGTCGCTATGGTTCTGGTAGAGGTCCTTCAATGTCTTCCACATTGAATATTGAGTATCATTCCCATGGAGACTCGATACAATATGGTCTCGAACTCCCTCAAGGATGATCCATCTCGCCCTCGCCACACACTTCTTCCACTCAACCAACTCTTGTGCATTAGTTGAACCTGGCTTTGGGATTTCTTGATCAATGAAATCCTTCAAGTCATCGTCTTCTAATACAACCTCCATGCTATGTAATTCGAGCTACCTTCCAAGGCATACTCGAGTCTCAAGCCATAGAATGCCATTGGCCAACCTTGAAGTATGATAAGATTTCAATTTTTCACATGCAACTCCAAACTTCAAACTTCGAATTCTCTTCTCCATATACTGTTCACAACTCTGATAAACTAAGCTCCGATACCATGTAGAAATTCTGCAAATTCTCTACAAATTTTGTTCTAAGACCATGTAGAAAATTTGACTGTAGATTAATCCGATAATGCAATATAACCAAAGAAAAATATTATAACCTACTTCTACTATCAATTTGCGGAAGCTTAAAGATTGAGCAAGATCGAGCTGAACACATATAACCGAAAGAAAAAGAATCAATCATCCAAGACACATGAAACACATAAAATACTCAGGGGAAAGCCTCAGCTAAAAACCCCACTATCTGTATTATCATACAAGGTGGAAATACATCAGAATTATACAAAGCCTTAGCTCTCACAACTAGCCAGCTCTCAGCACAATCCTCCTGGATGCTCACAGGCAATCAAAGCTTCTCATAAGCCTTCTCTTCTGCCCTCCAAGCTCCTATTTCCTTGCGTAGTTCCTCTGGGATGATCTCCTTCACCCAGTGGAACATTACTCTCACACACTGCTCTAACACATTGTTAGAACTGCGCAATCCTCAAGGAACCTTCCCTTGACTGCATGCATGAGATTCCTTTATAGGAAAACACATGCAACTGATAGTACATTGTCCTTGACATTTAGCTCAATTTGGCCTTTCTTAGAATAGACATGCATGAGTTTCTGATGAAGTAATCTTCAGTTATCTAGAGTACACTGGTTGAGTGCATGCATGCATCAACTGATTGATAACTCACCATTAGTTCCTCAAACAATTTGGAACTAATTTAACTGGACTTAACTCAGCAAACTGAGTTAATTAATTACAACTCAAATATAACTCAATTTTATCTTCTTAATTAAGGGATAATCTCCTTAATTTAAGACATAACTATTGCATGACTTCAGAAAGACTTCTAATTTGAATTTCTCCAGCTAATTAATCCATAATGAATTAATTAATTAATTCCAAGTAGCTGGTGATATTAAATTCGAATTTTAATTCAAGGACAAATTAAAATTGGAATATTTTGGATTCTATTTCATTAATCCCATAGAGACTCCTCTAGCAGGTAATTGGAGGAAAGAGGATGCTACTTCCGGTGTAGTAGTGAGGCTACTATTTACAGGAAGCTTGTGGGTTCACTCATGTATTTAGTGAACACATGAATGAACATGTGTTATGCAGTTAAGAAACTTAGTCAAACTATGGTTAAGCCAACCAAGTTATATTGGAAGACAGTCAAACATGTGTTGAGATACCTCAAAGGCACTACTCAATATGGTTTATGGTACACAGACAAAGGGAGTGAAGCTTCAAGGCTTCACAGATGCAGATTAGGCAGGGAGTCCATCTTATAGGAAGAGCTCATCAGGTGGGATCTTCAGTATTAGGTCAACAACTATTTCTTGGTACAGTAGGAAACAGAGATCAGTTTCACTCAGTTCAGCAGAAGCAGAGTACATGGCTGCTAGTCAAGCAACTTGTGAGGCTATCTGGATGAGGAAGATTCTTGTTGGTTTGTTTGGTCAGCAAATGGATCCAACTGTGATTTGTTGTGACAACCAGAGTTGTATCAAACTCTATGAGAATTCAGTTTTTCGTGATTGGTCCAAGCATATTGATATTCAGTATCATCATCTTTGAGATTGTGTGCAGAGGAGAATTATGTTATTGGAGTACATTCCCATAGAGGAGCGAGATGAAAATATTTTGACAAATACTTTGTCAAGATGCAAATTCGAGTTTCACAGAGGCGGGATCAGGGTAGACAATAATCCCTTTCTTGTTGAGAGGGAGTGTTAAAAATAAAAACAATAAATTCCAATTTAATTTGTCCTTGAATTAAATTGTAAATTAAATGGAAATTCTATTCTCATAACAACTTGTAATAATTAATTAAGTTAAATTGACTTAGTTGACTTAGGAAATTTCAATTGGAAGTCTATCTAGAGTCATGCGGAGTGGTCCCTAAATTTTAGGGGCCCAAGTTGAGTTCTTTTGAGTTGTAATTAATTAACTCAGTCTAACTGAGTTATAGTCAGGTAAACTAGTTCTAAATGCTGGATGAACTAATAGGAGGTCTAGTAGTGGGGACGGGTACCAGTTCATCCTCAGTGCCACACCAGTTAAATGAAGATTCAATCATAAATAACTGATGCATGCGGGTTCAGAGGAAGATGTAGTTGAGATTAGAGTTCAGGGACAATGTACTATCAGTTGTATAATTTTTCCGAGTTGTACAAATGGTGCATGCAATTTGTTGAGGGCCTATGGATGGATCGCACAGTTATGGAGTGAGGATTTCCTAATTAAATATGGGTTAATTCTCTCAGGAATTGTGAAAGGAAGTAGGGGCTTGGCAGACAACATAATTAACTAAGTGTTGGCTTGAGTTGGTTTGTGAGGCAGAGAGATAGATTGTACTAGTGCAGGAATTATCTGGGTTGAACAAGTATTGTATTTTCTTCTCAAATCTTATGGTTAATGCAATATATATAGTCGGGGTTTTTAGCAGTTGCTTACTCTAGAGAAATATTGTGTTATGCGTGATTGATATTCTTCCTTTTATGCGTATTGTTTTCATCGATCAATTTTGGTTTTTGTTGAATAGTAGAGTAGATTTTTGTCTTGTGTCTTAGTATATCACATAAGTTGTTGAATCTACAAGTAAAAATCTACACAATGGGGTCTAATTTATATGACAATGACTCTATTGACTTCTTGTCTCTATGACAAATAGAAGCACTCAATGGGGGCTTGAGCTATAAATAAAATGACATTGAGCATGAAACCCATGCTACAAAAATAACAATAATAAATTTTCGTTCTTTTTATAATATACAAGAATCAAGAGTATGTTTCATATTTATAAAGACAAACCTAGTTACATATTTTAACACTCCCTTTTAACTAGGGAGGTGTTCATAATTGTACATGGACATTCTCATACTTTAGAGATCCCATAAGAAGAGTCAGATTAGTAAGCCATCTTAAGCTATTATTTCAACTTATCTCATTGCATCTCATCATACCAACTAGAATTTTCACATAACGAGGCCTAACTCTATCTCCCCAAAAGATCAGAAAACAATGTTGGCGAGACAATGATTGATAAACACCATCATCATTGTCTCTTAAGGCACATACCCCACCTAGATGTTCACAATGTATGTTTTGTTGCACTTAAATTGTCAAAGTTCTGGGGAAGTGGTAGTACCAACATTTTTCAACAAGGATCATATCACATATCAACAATGTGTGTGTTATGGTCATCCCATTTTGAAAGTTATATATTGTAAATGATCTTAGCAAAACCTTGAGTCTATGTAACAACCTAGGTAAGCTTATAATTTGATGATGAATTCCATCCTAGGAGGTTTTTTAATTTCGTTGATTACCTGTGTTTTTCGACACAACTAATCAGAGGAGTTTTTTCCCTCCAGTTTAAACCCCAAAGCTAGGGTGAAATTTATTGTCGAATTATTAGGTGAGTCTTAGTGTTTTAGTCGAGTCTGATGTAAAATTGATTTTGGAATAGTTTAAGTTAATTGGCTTAATTATTTTATTACAAATCACTTGGTTTACTAGATCATATTGTGTCGCAGACGGGTTATGTGTCTTGAGGGTCTAAGCCAAATATGTATTCTCTCTTTAAGTTTTGTAAATGAAAAATCATATGTATTAGAGGGTTAGAAAAATAATTAAATCCCCTTATGTGTAAATTAATTATTTTTTCTGACAAAATAAAATTAAATTCTAAGCCATAAAATTAATTAATTAAAGTCAAATTAAATTGTCTTAGGAAAATAGATTCTCCAAATGGAAAAATTCATTGGTCTTGAAATAATCAAATTTTAAAGGTCCTCCACCAAGGGAATATTGTATATTTCAAGAAAATTTGGACCCTTGGACCTTGGTTGTTAAGTCAAAGTCAAAATTTTGAGGAAATTAGTTAAAATTAATCGATTTTGAGCTAATTAAAATAAAATTAAATGATAAATTCGAAAATTGCTAAAAAATAAAAAATCAAGGGCCAATTTAAAAAATATTGAAGTTTTTATCAACGACCAAGATTACTTTGATAAGGATCAAAGTAACTAACTTTTATTTTTCCATTTGGAGGATTTATCTATAAATTAGAGAGTCAGTTGAGTCTCTAGTCATCTTGATCTCTTGCTAGAATTGTCGTTGAAACATTTTGTAAGCTATTGTCCCACTAGGAACTATTTTTTCTACAATAATAAAAGACTTTGAGGTGCAACTCAAGGTTTTCTTGTTCGTTGATCTGGGTATGTATTGACTATGAAATTCCTATGTGGTGCTTTATATTATCATTTTGAAATAATACATAGTGTGTGCAAGTACTCAATCCTTGGTCTCCAAGTTCACAAACTATGGGCAAGGTTATTTTGCTTGGATCTCTAGTTTTTATATGGTGGAATGAATATTTGCTTGGGCTATATTGAGCATTAATTTTTCTAAAGTGTTTTAGCCATTCTTTCAAGGAAAAAATATCATCAAAATTATTTTCTCAAAATCTATTTTAAAACCCATGTATATTTTGTAAATTAATTTTGTAATTTAAATTGTAAATTATTTTTCTAACTTGGGTTGGGGTCTTTTGATTCATTTTGTATATTTTTGGGGTTTATGTGTTGTATATTTTATTTTTGCAGGTTATATCAAGGAATTAGGTGGAAGAATAGCTATATTTAGGTGTTTGAGGGTAAGATCTAGTCTCTTAGAAATTTTTGCAAGGTTTCCACGAAAGAATTTTTAGAAAATCAAAGAGTTGAAGCATATATTTTTTTGGAGCAAAGGTTTCAAGATTTTCAGGGCTTCTAGCCCCGGTTCTTCCTTCCTAGGCCTCAGCGTCAACCTTTTTCCCTCTAGCGTCTTGGTTTCTAGCCCTCCCAGGGCTAGTTGTGACCCTTAGGGATTGCGACTTCCCTTCTTTACTCTAGCTGCAAGCCGAAAAGGCCTTGCGGCCTCCTTTTTGGCCCTCCTAGGCCTGCAACATGACATCCCTCTTCCTCTCCTCCTATGATCCTCCCCTCTCTCACCTTCATTCCATCTCGACCCTCCTCCCTCGGCCTTCCTCCCTCCTTCGACCATCCTCTCCCTCTCTCCCTAGGCCATAACTCTCTAAAGGCTTCTGACTCCCTTTCCTTGGCCTTTAGGCCATAACCCATAAGATTTAAGGCTCTTCCTAGGCCTCTAGGCCCCCCATACACCCATCACTAGCCTGATTAGGCATAGCATTGCCTCTTTGAAGCCTTATCCTTCATCTTTAGGGGTCTATCTTTCTAACCCTTTTATCCCTGAAAATTTTACTCTCTTACCTTTGTTTTCTATTTTCTTGGTCTCTTTTGCCCCAAATTGACATGAAATCCTAATCTGAATTTTTAAGGCTAAATACTTGGTGGTTTTAGAGGCTTAAGGTCTCAAAATTCATATTTTTCAAGTTACAACGTGATCCCAAATTTTCAACAAATGTCAATCGTGGGATGTTCAAGGCCTTGAGCCTAGGGTTTGACCTCTAAACCCTTGTTTTGCTTAATTTTTATTACAATAGTCAAATCATTAATATCTAGGCCCTAAAATCACATTTTAATTGGTCAAAATAAATTAGAATTGCAAAATCTAAATTTTCACAAGTTTTGGCCATTTGGGCATCTTTAATTTTACCTAGATCTAAATTTTTGGCTTGCTGGAATTTACTGCAAAACTGTGAAATTCAAGTTTGAAATATTTCTTAAGCATATTCTTAATAAAAAATTAAAAATTTTGATTTTTCAGTTTTTGGTAAAAGCTTACTATTTTTAGACATTTTGGGAATCATCTTTAGTCTTTTTAGCTTGCTGATTTGTCACTAATTTATTGTTGTAATAAATTTATTAGTTTTGAAATTTCTGAATCACACTTCCTAAAAGCCCTAAAATTTGAAATTTTTTAGTTCTAGTACGTTTTTACTAATTTTGGGCATATTGACCATCTGTTTTTGACATCTTTAGCTTGCTTATATGTGGTTGTTTACTGTTGTAAACTAACAACCAAGCCTGAAATATCACTGAATACATCATTATAAAGTGGGCTAAATAAGTTAAATTACATTTGCTGGTCATTGAGAATTCTTTTCTAAGGCAAATTTCATGATTTGAAGTGGTTTTCTTACTGTTATTATAATGTTGATAAAGTTTGAGTTTTCTGAATTTTTATGGTTGATATAAATTGCCATAAATTTGAAATTGACTTATATCATCTTTGCACTCAGAATTTGACATTGATCTTGTTGATTGACGTAATATATTATGTTAATAATAGTTGGTGGATAAGTTGGTTACTTGAAATTTACACTTGTATCTCTTAGCAATTATCTTGTTGAAGATTGTATCATAATGTTGTTAAGTACTCTTTCGTTAAGGAAAATTTCACATAAGTACTTAAATAACTTAAGCAATCTTAACTCAAGATAATTTCACCCATAATCTCTTGCATAAGCATATTAGATTTAGATTACATTAAGAATTTACCTCCTAGCATAAGCTAGGTTGATAGAGTGATAGGGAAACCCTTCTCACTTAGCTTGAGGGGCCTTGAAACTCTTCGGTGGTTAACACGGGGACTTTGCAATCATCAGATCCACAGTCTTTGTAGCATCAGAGGCATTAGGTGATAGGAGCACAACATAAGGTATCATTAATTAGGCCTTAGCCTACTTCCTGTTGGCCTCCTTCCCACAACCTACCTTGGAGCTCAACTTCAAAATAGTTAGAGGAAGGTTACATCTAGATTAGGCATTTAATTAAAAATAACTAAGATCTTTGCATCACAGATTGGTCATAGGTTTGCATATCATTCAAATTAGTCAATCATATTAAGCAGCAGGTGTCCATCCGGTCATTTGGTTCCATTTTTCTATAAGCAATAATTTGTGACTCCATTAAGGCATTGGTCTCATACTTTGAAATTTAATCTAATCAATAATATTGCTCGAATTTGACCAATTGACTAGGCCACTCTTTCGTGTCTCCCAAACAAGTTGGTTTCCAACTTATTTTCCTTCATCTCATTCCATAGGGACTACCCACCATAGCATGTTGTTGGGAGAGAAATAGAATGGAGTGGGCGGGGATCAGAGTGACAACCCTTGTCCTGAGCGTTGTCGCGGTGCCTGTACAATTCAGGCGACAAGATTTTTTGGCACCGTGTCGGGCATAGATTTTTCTGTTCCTAGGGTTTATGACAATTTTTCAGTTTTTCAATCTTCTCATTTTTCTTCTTTCCTTGTTCCATCAACGCCACAACATTTTCTGGAGTCATTGTCGGGAACAAGTTTGTCTTGTTGTCGGGGTTAATGACATTCTCATTATTGATCTCTCATTTTTTCATCTAGACCATCAAGCGGCACAACATTTTCTGGCGTTGTTGACGGGGACCAATTTATTGGACTTTAGCTTTACGAAAAATTTCCATAATATTGTAAATATTTCATTCATTATTCCATGAAAGCAACAACATTTTTGGCGCCTTTCTCTCATCATTTTTCATCTTCTCATAACCTTATCATTTTTTCTCTCACTAATCCTCTCATCTTGTTCATACTCACATGTAGCACCTGGACATTTAGGTTGGTTTCTTGTTTGGGTGGCGACTCCACTTACTCATCCATTCACAAGAACATACTCTAGAAGCAATCTTGGTAACCTGGTTAACCCGGTCCCGATCCTTAAAAGGTTCTAAGAGCATTGTTAAACAAATTACACTCTGGAGATCATTTAAATTTTCTCAGACAAGAATCTCTCCTTGACCTCCATCTACTTTTCATCAATCCTCCAAACAAGACATCATGGGTGAATTCTATGGGCCTTGCAACTTCACCAACATCCAAGGGTATCCACGTGATCTACCAAAAGAGTACCTATGAACAAATCACCAATTTTTGAAGGAAATAATGCTATCAGTGTTGAAGAGCATATAAAGAAATTTGATTTGTTCCTCCATAGATATGCTCATTCTACGAACTATATTCATGTAGATGTTAGGATGAAACTATTTGCCTTATCATTATAAAGAAGTGCAATTGATTTGTTTTGCGACAAAACTGATAATTATTTTGATTCTTTGAGAACCATCCTCAACGTCTTCAGAGAAAAATATCGGGATAAGAGGGAAGGAATGTTCTTAGTAAAGGAATTCAATACCATTAAAAAGAAAGAAAATTAAATGGTGGTAGGTTTTAACCAGAGGTTCAACAAATTACTAAAGGACATGACTGAGGATTACAAGCCTACTGAAAAAGCAGTCTTAGAAACATATCCTAAGGCTTACCATGTAGAAGTTCAATTTGAGATGAGATGGGCTCATCTTATCACTTTAGTTGCTGCCTAAAACACAACTAAAGAATTAGAAAAAGATAAGAAGGCTTTAGGTAAATTTGAGATCCTTGGTTACAAAAGGGTTCTAGTCAAAATCAAAGAAGAGTTAGAAGAGGTAAAAGAATTAATCAACTGGTTGGGGATATGGAAATTAAACATGCTAAGCAAATAAATGACATGCATAATCAGTTAATACAAAAGGAAAGGAATATTAGGATGAAAATACAAAGTATGCCTCCCTAAAACAATAATAATAACATAGGTAACAATAACAATCAGTAACCAAAAATGATTTCCTCAAACTATCAAAGGCCTCCTACACCGCTTGAGTCAGCGAATGTAGTTGATGAGTCTATTCCTTTTTGCATAACTTGTGACAATTTTCATGAAGAAAGTACATGTGCCTTTGCTTTAAGGATCTTAGAAGAAAGTAGATATCAACAAAGCAATAATGCAAGTCAAGGTGAATCAAGTGAAATCCGATGCGCTAATATGGTTTATTCAACCTTTGCAATAAACAACTTCGATGAAGATAAGGACCCCATTAGTCAGGCATATGGTGATAAACCATATCAAGAACAAGCTCTAGAACTTGCAAAGAGTAAGGGTTACACATATCAAAGGAAGGGTAAAGGTCAAAGTCAGAACAAACAGGTTCATGCCGAAAGATACAAATATGGTTTGAACATGGATTGGGCCACATGGATAAATAATATTAAGATGTTTGTCCCTAAATTTGAACTTTTAAAGAATCCATCTCAAAGGGAATTTTTCTTCAGGGCTTTGGGTATGCTTCAATAAAATGATGACGAAATTAATCATTAAGACGAAGAAATTAAGCTAAAAGACATTAATTGTTATATGACTAATAAAAACCATGAGTTGTTCTTTCTTACTTTGGACATAAATGACATATTGCTTCACAATTGCATGCTAAATTTTGGTGCATTTAAGAATGTTATGGCCAAGAAAGTCATAGAGAAATTAAACTTATGAATTTCTAGACCATATCATAATATTTTTTCAATGGACTCTAGGAAGGTTGAAGTCCTTGGTGTGGTTAAAGATTTACAGGCTACCTTAGCAAATTATCCATACAAATCACCACCATGGATATAATAGTCATTGATGTCCGAGATGTATGGGGAATGATTCTCTCTTGGAAGTTTACAATTGATTTAGGTGGTTGCATTCATATGGATTTATCTTATGCCACTATTCCAGCAGCAGTGGGCGGTATGGTAAGGTTATACAGAGAAGTAGAAAGAAAATACCATGTGGAAGTTCCAAATAAGTTGGAAAATGGTGAACATGTTGTGCCACAGGAGTATTCACCTCATTTTGAATCAAAGATATGTAACTTTTTCAATAACCCATCCCCTCCACCAAGCAGAAAAAGAAGAAGATTCCAGATTGACAGAGATATGAAATGTAGAGATGAGCAATCACATTGACCTAAGAGGGTCAAACTTCAGCGAGGGACATGTGAAAAGCAACCAAGTGATCCAATAGTCAGCGGACAGATGCCCGATATTGTTCCTCATCGATGACATTTAATACCATGGGCATCGTTTTGTATAGTATCTCTAACCCCCATTCCCTTTTTATTTCATGTCGTTTGATAGTTTATTTCACACATTTATATTATGTCTTTTATATTTCCGTTTGTTAGAGTAGATTTTATATTCCAACAATATTTTCTATATGTGCATGATGATTTCGATATTGAATGGATATCTATTTGATGGACTTTTGTTTATTTAGATGCATGATTTTGGGATTCTCACCTTACTTCTTGGAAGCACGTGTCCCCATATGGATCCAGATGTTTCACTCAATTGTCAAAGTTTTAGGGAAGTGGAAGTACCAACTTTTTTCAACAAGGATCGAATCACATATTAGCGGTTCGTGTGTTATGGTCATTTGATTTTGCAACTTATATATTGTAGATGATCTTAGTAAAACCTTGAGTCTATGTAACAACCTAGGTAAGACTATCATTTGACGGCGAATTCCATCATAGGTGATTTTTTAACCTCGCTAATTATCTGTGTTTTTCGACACGGCTAATCAGAGGAGTTTTTTTCCTCCGCTTAAACCCCAAATCTAGGGTGAAATTTATATTCAAATTATTAGGTGAGTCCTATTGTTTTAGTCGAGTCTGATGTAAATGTGATTTAAGAATAATTTAAGCTAATTTTCTTAATTATTTTACTACAAATCACTTGGTTTACTAGATCATATTGTGTCGCAAATGGGTTATCTATCTTGATGGTCTAAGCCAAATGTGTATTCATTTTTTAAGTCTTCTAAATGAAAAAACATATTAGAGGGTTGGAAAAATAAAAAAATCCTCTAATGTATAAATTAAATATTTTTCCTGACAAAAGAAAATTAAATCATAAGCTAGAAAATTAATTAATTAGAGTTAAATTAAATTGTCTTAGAAAATTAAATTCTCCAAATGGAAAAATTCGTGGATTTTGAAAGAAACAATTTTTAAAGGTTTTTCACCAAAAAAATATTGTTTGTTTCAAGAAAGTTTGGACCGTTGGACCTTGGTGGTTAAGTCAAAGTCAACTTTTTAGGAAATTAGCTCAAAATAATTAATTTTAAGCTTAATTAAAATATAATTAAATGATAAATTCGAAAATTCTTCAAAAATAAAAAATCAAGGGCCAAGATTAAAAGATCTTGCAGTGTTTATCAACGACCAAGATTACTTTGACAATGATCAAAGAAACCAAAATTTATTTTTCCAGTTGGAGAATTTATCTATAAATTAGAGAGTCAATTGAGTCTCTAGTCATCTTGATCTTTGGCTAGAGTTGTTGTTGAAGCATTTTGTAAACTATTGTCCCACTAGGAACTATTTTTTCTACTATAATAAAAGACTTTGGGTGCAACTCAAGGTGTTCTTGTTTTTTTATCAATGGTATGTATTGCCTACGATTTTCCTATGTGGTGCTTTATATTATTATTTTGAGATAATACACAATGTGTGCGGGTATTCAATCATTGGTCTCCAAGTTCACAAACCGTGGGCAAGGGTTACTTTGCTTGGATTTCTAGTTTTTATATGGAGGACTGAATCTTCGCTTGGGCTGTAGTGAACATTACTTTTTTTGAAGCATTTTATCCATTCTTTTAAGATAAAAATATCATTAAAATTAT
This sequence comes from Pinus taeda, assembly GCA_000404065.3. Classification (NCBI taxonomy): domain Eukaryota; kingdom Viridiplantae; phylum Streptophyta; class Pinopsida; order Pinales; family Pinaceae; genus Pinus; species Pinus taeda. The sequence goes on along the minus strand of APFE030970544.1, from coordinate 188,587 downwards.
TTTCTCAAAATATATTTTAAAACCCATGTATATTTTGTAAATTAATCTTGTAATTGAAATTGTAAATTATTTTTTTAACATGGGTTGGGGTTTTTAGATTCATTTTGTATATATTTTGGGTTTAGTTGTTGTCAATTTTATTTTTGTAGGTTAAATTAAGGAGTTAGGTGGAAGAAGAGCTAGATCTAGGCCTTTGAGGGTAAGATCTAGTCTCTTGGAATTTTTTGCACGGCTTCCACGAAATAATTTTCAGAAAATCAAAGTGTTGAAGCATAAATTTTTTTGGGGCAAGGGTTTTGATCTTTTTAGGGCTTTTAGCACCTGTTCTGCCTTCCTAGGCCTCAACTTCAGCCTTTCTCCCTCCAACGTCTTGGTTTCTAGCGCTCCCAAGGCTAGTTGTGACCATTACAGGTTGCGACTCCCCTTCTCTACCCTATCCGCAGGCCCAAAAGGCCTTGTAGCCTCCTCCTTGGCCCTCCTAGGCCTACTGCGTGCCTTCCCTCCTCCTCTCGGCCTCCCCTCTCTCGGCCTCCTTTGGTCTCGGCCCTCCTCCCTTGGCCTTTCTCCCTCCTCCGTCCTCCCTCAGCCTTCCTCTACCTCTCTCCCTAGGCCGCAACTCTCTAAGGGCTTGCAACTCCCTTTCATTGGCCTTGAGGCCATAGGCCATAGGATTTAGGGCTCTTACTAGGCATTTAAGCCCCCAATACCCCCAACGTTATTCTTATTACGCACAATGTTGCCTCTTTGAGGCTTTATCCTTCATCTTTGGGCCCCGATCTATCATCCTAATCCTTTTATCCCTGCAAATTTGCCTCCCTTAGCCTTGTTTTCCAATTTCTTGGCTTCTTTTGGCCCAAATTAACCTGAAACCCTAATATGAAGTTTTAAGGTTAACTACTTAGCTGTTTTGCATGCTTAAGGTCTCAAAATTCATATTTTTCAAGTGACAACGTGATCCCAATTTTTTTAACAAATTTAGCCGGTGGGATCTTCAAGGCCTTGGGCCTCAGGTTTGACCTCTAAACCCTTGTTTTGCTTCAGTTTTATTACAACAGACAAATCATTAATATCTAACTCCTAAATTCACATTTTAATTGGTCAAAATAAGTTGGAATTGCAAAATTTAAATTTTCATAAGTTTTGGCCACTTGGACATCTCTAATTTGACCTAGATCTAACTTTTTAGCTTGTTGGAATTTACTACATAACTGTGAAATGCAAGTTTGAAAAATTTCTGAAGCATATTCTTAAAACAAATAAAAAAAAAAAAACGAATTTTCAGTTTCCGGTAAAAACTAACTATTTTTGGACATTTTGGGAATCATCTTCATTATTTTTAGCTTTCTTATATGTCACTAATTTACTACTGTAATAAATTTAACAGTTCTGAAATTTCTGAATCGCACTTCATAAAAGCTCTAAAATTTGAAAATTTTGAGTTCTAATACATTTTTACTAATTTTGGGCATATTGACCATCTATTTTTGACATCTTTAGCTTGCTGATCTGTGGTTGTTTACTGATGTAAACTAACAATAAGACTCGAAATATGACTGAATACTTCATTATAAAGTGGGCTAAATAAGTTAATTTACATTTGTTGGTCATTGAGAATTTTTGTTTAAGGCAAATTTCATGATTTGAAGTGGTTTTCTCATCGCTGTTATAACGTTGATCTAGTCTAAATTTTTTGAATTTTTATTGCTGATATAAATTGTCATAGATCAGAAATTGACTTGTATCATTTTTGCACTCATAATCTGACATTGATCTTATTGATTGACATAATATCTTGTGTTAATAATCATTGTTGGATAAGTTGGTTACTTGAAATTTACACTTATATTTCTTAGTACTTATATTGTTTAAGAGTATATCACAACATTGTTAAGTGTTTTTGCGTTAAGATAAATTTCACATAAGTACTTAAATAACTTAAGCAATCTTAACTCAAGATAATCTCATCCATAATCTCTTGCATAAACATATTAGATTTAGATTGCATTAATAATTTACCTCCTAGCATAAGTTAGGTTGATAGAGAGATAGGACAACCCTTCTCACTTAGCTTGAGGGGCCTCAACAACTCTTCGATGGTTAATGCAACGACCTTGCAGATGTCAAAGCCACAGTCTCTGTAGTGCTAGAGGCATTGGGTGATAGAAGCATTATAATAGGCCTTGGTTAAAAGTTCATGTAATAAAATTTAATAAAGGCAAAATAAGACCACGGTTAAGTGACACTTATTCCAAGTTGAATGTTGGTCAAATATATCTTAGTGGGCATCAATGGATGTGTTTATGGCTAAGAAAATTGACAAAGGCAATGACTAAGGCATTAAAAAGGCAAAAATTTATTTTTGGCACATTTATTTATCATAATAAAGGAAAATAGGAGAAAATGAAGGTGAAAGGTTACCGATTGCATGTGAAGAGAAAATTGAAGGAAAATAATAGGAGATGTAGAAAATAAAGGCCTCATTGATAAAAAGGCTTTTGGGGACAAGTTTGCAATCTTTTGTCAGTTTAGTTTTGGAGCGCTTTCATTATCTCTCTCTCTCTCTCACACTCTTGGATAGTTAGAGTTTTCTTAGAGCACTCTAGATTTGGAGCAAAGAAAGGAAAAGCGAACAAATGAAGGAAAACAAAGATCAAGCAAGGAAGAGCAGGATCAAGCAACTTCAACATGAATACTTGCAGGTAACATATTGCATGTGTGATTTCCTAAGTGGTTTCGACATGCATGGCTTTGCATGTAGGTATATGGTTCTCTTGTTGTCGATGGCATGGTTTTGTTGGGTTATGACTTTGGTTTTTAGCCTAGCCTTGCCTTTTTCTGGATAGTCATGGTGTGATGGGATTGTTTTCTCGGTTTTAAGCTTTGGAATTTCCGGATGGTTTCGAAATTCGGGGCAGAGGTGGTCTCAGAAAAATTCCCAAAAGCCTAGGAATCCCTTGACCAATTTTGGTGGGATACATGGTAAAGCTTGAGGGTGTGGTCTCAGTTTAGAGCCTACTGATCGGGTGTGGATTGCGATAAAGCCTGAGAGACTGGTGTCTCGGTTTAGGGCCTAGTGATTCGGTTTGGATTGCGGTAAAGCTTGAGTGACAAGGAGACATAAAATTCCTCAAGGATAGTGATGAAATTTGGAGGCATTCCAAGATTGGTTTGTTTTTGTGATCTCGGTGTTGATTTTGGTGAGATCGCGATTTGGTGAGGGTGGAGGTGGATTAACCTCTAAATTTCTTTGATTGTTTTTGGATTGGTTTATCAATGATATCCCACATTCATGCTTGGAATATGGCACGGGGGTGACTAGATGAAAAAAAGATTTGGTTCAACTATGTTTACATTCGGGTGGTATGTGGAAGTCCTAAACCTGGTTGACTTTTCTTATGTTTAATAAAAGGTAAGTTCTCTTGCTTTTGTACTTGCAAATATGTGACTTTAATGGTTGTTATCTCATTGTTATTTACATGGTTTAATGTTGGATTATAAGCATGGTTATATCACTGGTTATTGTCATGGTTATTTCATGTATTTACTCATAATTGAAAGGATAATGGATGAAAAACCTAATTGATGTGAAAATAGTTAAAGGAAGAGGGTGGTGATCCTTCTTGTCAAGTCTCATTTGAGTTATCAGTGATTTAAGCTCTGTCTTGTATGCATTTCCTGTAGATTGCATTGATGCTAAGTGTTTGAAAGAATGTCAGTCCTGGTTGGGGATGGTCAAGCCTAGTCCAAAAGCCAACTTTGATTTGCAAGTCTTGTCATCATGTAATTTATGGATTTTGAAAGTGTTATTGAGTTATGGGCAGTGACCTCGGCTTTGATCTTGAAAAAGTGGCTTAAATCCTGGGGACGTAGGCACAGGTCGGAGCAGGAAAGTTCCTGGATGCTAACATACCCATGTTGTGAATGTGTCAAGAGGTCCTCAAACGCACCCTTGCTCATATCAAGGGAGCGCCCAAGGGTTTAGTGGTCTAAAGGTTAGTGGGACCTAGGGGCTAGTTAGGGGAATGATTGAGATGCATTCTGGGAGTCATGTAGCAGGTGCAGAAGGTCTAGCATGGTGTGTTTCTATTGATTCCACTTCCTTAAGGTCGCTTAGGAAGTTGAATCATATCATGGTAATTTCTCGTCACATGTTTACCCTAGTTGGACGATTACTTGGGTAGATGTGGGAGGAGGGCATTACAAAATGGTATTCGAGCATAGTTCACCCCTCAGATTGGATGAACTATGTGTTGGTCATGCCTATGGGTTGTGTGTTGGTCGGTTTCACTTGTGCTAATCATCCTTGTGGTCTATATGCTTGTTGAATATGCATGGTGTTGGTCATGGTTGTAGTGATGTCGCCATGTGAAGGAGGATGTTGTTGTTGTGAAGTGTGTCATCATGAGTGAATGATTGGTTACATGTTATTTATGCACGTTAGTGTTCACACATGGCTAATTGTACAATGATGTGGTGGTTGTTATTATGCATGAGGTCATGGTATGTGTAGTTGATATGGTCATGCATTGATGATTGGACTCTAGTTAGAATGATGGATATATGTTTACATGCTTAGGTGTTATATTTATATGTGCTATTATCATTATGTTATACATGTATCATGCTGATTTTTTGATCTTGCAGACAAGATATCCTCTCTGAATTATGTTAAGGTACGTTGATTTATTGTGATTTGGTTTAGATGACATGATATACCTTGCAAGAAGAATGTTAAAAATGACTAGAAAGATGGTAGACTATAGTTCCCGAGACTCTCCTTATGGATTAAATTAGCAACGTGGCATTGGGCATTCTTCTAATTTGGCAAGCACACTGAGAATCTTAAAGGCAGAAATAAGGAGTTGCAAGACAGACAATGACATAATCATACAGGCACAAGAGAAACAAGCAAAGGTAAATGCAACGATACTCAGAGTTTGTTAGAATTGTAGCGACATGGACCACTTCAAATCAACCATGAGCAGGAGGGCAAAAATAATGGGGCATATGGCAGCGAGTTTCATGGTGAGTATAGGTTGGATGAAGAGGACACGATCAAAGATGACAAGTACTTGGATACTCCAAATAGGAGGGGTAATAAACACATGTACTATTCTAATTCTGATTCTGACAAGCATTATGATCATTATCGTTATCATCCTTACCTGAGGAGTGATAGGGGATATTTTTCGGATGAGTTTAAGAAAGAAAAACCACCTACATTCGATGGAGAGATAAAGAAACCACAAGATGCGGAGGCATGGTTCCTTGGTATGAAGAAGTTTTTCAGGTTGCATGATTATTCAAAAAACATGAAAGCAAGGATAGCCACTTTTAGTCTCAAAGGTAACAAAAATATTTGGTGGGAAGATGTGAAGAATGTTAAAGAAATTCAGAAAGATGACTTGACTTGCAACGAGTTTGTGAGGCTCTTTAAGAAGAAGTATTTATTGGAAATGTACTATGATTACCGAGCTAAGGAGTTTTATGGGTTGCAAATGGGTTCCATGACAAATGATGAATGTACTAGTAGGTTCTTGGAGTTTTTGAGATATATGCCTTACCTCAAGGAGGAGAAGGCCAAGATTCAGAGATTCATTAGTGGATTGCCAATACCATACAGAGACTAGATTTAGTTTGATGAGCCTAGATCATTTGAGGAGGCCATCTAAAAGCTGAAACACTATTATGAATAGTGGAAGCACAAAGTTGAGCATAAGCGTGACTTGAAAGGAAATGAGAAAGTAAAAGGAAAATGGTCACCACCAAAGCGAGGAAGACCTTAAGATGCAAGTGAGAAAGGAAATGTAGTCCCTTACAACAAGTTCAATACAACTGAGAAGGGACATGGAGAGCAGCAAGAAAAAGGCGATGGTAGAGAATTGTTGCAGTGTTGGATATGTGGCAATGATCATTGTAAGAGGAACTCTCCACGGTATCAGGGTGGTAGAACCCAGATCTATAGTGCTCAGGAGGCGCATACAGTCGGTGATGTTGGTCATAGCATTCCTAGGATCTATGTACTTTTGGAAAACACACAGGTGGATCATCAGGAATCTATCATTGAGATGGACAGTAAGCTTTGTGATCAAGTTGTTTCTATTTTGATTGATCTTGGATCTAACCATAGTTATATTAATCTGACCTGGTGGATAAGTGTGGTTTGAGAAAAGAAGTGCATGTAGGATCTTGGTTGGTACAGTTGGCTACAAGTACAAAGAAGAGAGTTCACCATTATGTAAGAGCTTTGTGCATTTGAGTTAAATGTTATGCTTACAACAACACATTTGAATGTATTGCTATTGGGATCGTATAGCATGATTTTGGGGATAGATTGGTTGTACCTTCACACAACCAAAGTGGATTGCTTCGACAAGGCCATTGAGTGCTTGGATGATAATGGGGAAAACAAAATTTTGCAAGAAAAGAAGAAGCCTACATCAGTGAGGATGGTTACTGCTATGCAAGCTAAGCATAGTTGTAGAAAAGGTTGTGTGATGTTTACAGTGCATATATCTAGTGACAAGGGTAAAGATGTTGAGGATGCATAAATATTCAATAGGGACCATGTATTGCAGCAGTATCAGGATGTGTTTTCAGCGGATATTCCCCAGAGCTAGTAGAGTTGAAATTGCAGTTAAAGGAGATGCTTGACAAGGGATACATTAGGCCAAGTGTATCACCTAGGGGTGCACTAGTGTTGTTCGTAAAGAAGAAATATGGTACTTTCATATTGTGTATTGATTATAGACACTTGAACAAGGTAACGATCAAGAACATGTACCTATTGCCTAGAATTGATGATTTGTTTGATCAGTTGAAGGGAGTAACAATGTTCTGTAAGATCGGCTTGAGATCAGGAAACCATCAGGGACACATCAAGGAAGATGATATCTACAAGACTGTGTTCAGGATCAGGTATGGGCATTGTGTGTTTCTTTTAGTTCCATTCGATTTGACTAATGCTCCAACTACATTTATGTGTTTGACGAATAGTGTGTTGCATTCTTATCTGGACAAGTTTGTTATTGTATTCATTGATGACATTTTGATATACTCCAAAAATGAGGAAGAGCATGCCGAGCATTTAGCAGTAGTGTTGAGAGTTCTAAGAGAGCATCAATTGTTTGCCAAGCTTAGCAAGTGCAACTTCTTTCAGACATAGGTGCATTGCTTGGGACATGTTGTTTGCAGTGAGGGTATAACAGTGTCCAGAAAAGATAAGGGTCATCATGGAGTGGGAAGCTTCTAAGAATGTGGATGAGGTGAGATCATTCATGGGATTGGCAGGTTACTACACGAGGTTCATCAGGAACTTTTCACACATTGCATATCCTATGATATCTTTGCAGAGGAAAGGTAAGAATTTTGAATGGACATAAGAATGTGCAACTAGTTTTGAGTAGTTGAAGTAGTTGTTGACAAATTCTCCAGTGCTTACGATTGCAGATCTGGATAAAGAGTTTGTAGTGTGTACAAATGCATGTAAAAGAGGACTTGGTGGAGTCCTTATGCAAGAGGGACAGATAGTGTGCTATGAGTCCAGGAAGTTGAATAAGCACGAGTAGAACTACATAACTTGTGATCTTGAGTTGGAAGCTATTATTAACGCCTTGAAGATGTGGAGGCATTATCTTCTTGGCAGGAGATTTGTATTGATGAACGATCACAATGGGTTGAGATATTTGTTTGACCAGCCGAATCTAAATACCAGGCAAGCTAGATTATTGACTACCCTTAGTGAGTTTGACTTCGAGATTAGATACATTAAAGGAAATGAGAACCGGGTTGCAGATGCTCTTAGTAAGAAGGTATGGGTGAATCATATAGTAGTTATGAGCTCTTATGGGACAAAATTATAGGATATGATCTTGCAGGTAGGACAACGGGATGACAGGTATATGGAGATTATGCACATGTTACAAGAGAGTACAGGTACAGGTGATCAGGGTGCAGACTATTGTCTCACGGCAAATGGTTTGGTGAGATTCAGGGACAAGATCTATGTGTCAAATTGTAGTGAGCTCAAGAAGCTTATCTTGAGGGAGTTTCACGTGAAGCCATACTTGGGTCACCCAAGATATCAAAAACTGTTGACGGTGGTGAAGAAGTTCTACTATTAGCCGAATCTGAAGAAGGAAGTGGCAGAGTTCGTGGCTAGATGTTTGGATTGTCAACAGGTAAAGACAAGATGTAAGCATCTAGGTGGTCTACTACAACCTATTGTGATTTCAGAATGGAAATGGGAGGTCATTTCCATGGATTTCATTACAGGTCTTTCAAGTGAGACAACATGATTCTATTATGGTCGTGGTCGACAGGTTGAGCAAGGTAGCTCACTTCATTCCAGTGAAGATTACATATCCAACTAGTGAAGTGGCACATTTTTTCATCAGGGAGATCGTGAGATTACATGGTGTTCCAAAGAAGATTGTGTCAGACAGGGATGTGAAGTTCACTTTCAAGTTTTGGAAGGAGCTATTTGCAGGTTTGGGTATAGATTTGGCCTTCAGTACAACTTATAATCCACAGATATATGGACATACAAAGAGGGTCAACAAGATCTTGGAATATGTTAAGGATGTACGTGATGCATCGGCATAAAAGATGGGAGTAGTATCTTCCATTGGTTGAGTTTGCATGCAACAATGGTTATCAGGAGTCATTAAGGATGAGTCCTTTCGAAGCACTGTATGGGTAGAGTTGCAATATTCCCATCAGCTAGAGTGATCCAGTGAACAAGGTGGAACAAGAAATGCAAGTTATAAAGAAGAACCTAAAGGCACCATAGGATAGACAGAAGAGTATGCATACCAACACAGGGAATTCAAAGAGTTTCAAGTTGGGGAGCATGTGTATCTGTGCATCAAACCAAAGAAGAGCTCCTTGTGGATTGGATCATGTGCCAAGTTGGCACCACGGTATTGTGGGTCTTTTGAGATCCTTGAGGGGATTGGACTGGTGGCCCATCGACTTGCACTACCTCCAATAGTGAAAGTCCACGATGTTTTCCATGTTTCATTGATTAAGAGGTATATAAGGATGTTGATCATGTTATTGATTAGTCTGTATTGCAAGTGGAGTAAGAAGGATAATTCCAACTGGAGCCTAAGTGCATATTGCAACAGAAGAATCTCAGGCTCAAGAACAAAGGCATAGAGAAAGTTAAAGTGTAGTGGAATCACTTTGGGCCCGAAGAAGCTATATGGGAGATGACAAATTAGATGCGAGCCATGTGTTCTTCATTGTTTGTCGGTTAAGGCAAAGTCGTTTTGGTTTGATGTTTGGTATAGTCATGGCATATGTTTTGCTGATGTTTTGGTATATGTGGTTATGTATATGGATGTAAATACCGCCATGATCTAAGTTATAAAGTTCCAATAAGCAGTTTGGTTGTTAGTTTTTCATGTTGTCATGATGTTTTGCTTTTGAGCGGGTCATTCATTGTAAATACTGCAACAAGATAAGTAATAAATCTCCATGGGCGGTATGTTTTCTTTTCAATGGTTTTGTTGAGGTCTTGGTGTGGTTTAACACTGAGGACAATGTTCCCAAAGAGGGAGGGGTCTGTAACAACCCCTGGTTGAAATTTCTTGTAATAAAAGTTAATAAAGGCAAAATAAGACCACAATTAAGGGATACTTATTTCACGCTGAATGTTGGGCAAAGATATCCTAGTGGGCATCACTAGATGTGTTTATGTCTAAGGAAATTGACAAAGGCAATGTTTAAGGTATTAAAAGGGAAAAATGTATTTTTGGTACATTTATTTATGAAAATAAAGGAAAATAAATTCCTAAGAGACAAGGAGACGAAAAATTCCTCAAGGATAGTGATGGACTCTGAAGGCATTCCAAGCTTGGTTTGTTTTTTTGATCTTGATGTTGGTTTTAGTGAGATCATGATTTAGTGATGGTGGAAGTGATTTAACCTCTGGATTCCCTTGATTGCTTTATGTATGAGATCCGACATTCATGAGTGTAATACGGCACGGGGGTCACTGGATGAAAGAAATATTTTGTTCAGTCATGTCTACGGTCAGGTTGTACGTGGAAATCCTAAACCTGGTCGAATTTGCCTATGTTTAATAAAAGATAAGTTCTCTTGCTTTTGTACTTGTTAATATGTGGCTTTAATGGTTGTTATTTCATTGTTATTTACATGGTTTAATGTTGGATTATAAACGTGGTTATATGATTGGTTATTGTCATGGTTATTTCATGTATTTACTCGTAACTGAAAGGATAATGGATGCAAGACCTAATTGATGTCAAAATAGTTAAAGGAAGAGAGTGGTGATCCTTCTTGTCAAGTCTCATATGAGTTATCATTCATTTATGCTCTGTCTTGTATTCATTGCCTATAGATTGCATTGATGCCAAGTGTTTGACAGAATGTAAGTCTAGGTTGGGGATGGTAAGGCCTATTCCTGAAGTCAACTTTGATTTGTAAGTCTTGTCATCGTGTAATTTATGGGTTCTGAAAGTGTCATTGAGTTTTGGGTAGTGACCTGGGTTGTGGGCTTGAAAAAGTGGCTCAAATCCCAAGGATGCAAGCACAGGTCGGGGGCAGGAAAGTCCTTGGACGCTAGCATACCCATGTTGTACATGTGCCCAACGATCCTCAAACGCACCCTTGCCCATATCAAGGGAGCATCCAGGGGATTAGTGGTCTAAAAATTTAGTGGCATTTAGGGGCTAGTTAAGGGAATGACTAGGATGCATTCTAGGAGTCCTGTAGCAAGTGAAAAAGGTTTGGTATGGTGTGTTTCCATTGATTCCACTTCCTTAAGGTCACCTAGGAGGTTGAATCATATCATGGTAACTTCTCGTCACATGTTTACCCCAGTTGGCCGGTTACTTGGATATATGTGGGAGGAGGGTGGTACAAGCACAACAGAAGGTATCGTTAATAAGGCCCTAGCCTGCTTCCTATTGGCCTCCTTCCCACAACTTACTTTGGAGCCCAACATCAAAATAGTTAAAGGAAGGTTACATCTAGATTAGGCATTTAATTAAAAATAATCAAGATCTCTGCATCACACATAGGTCATAGGTTTTCATATCATTCAAGTTAGCCAATCATGTTAAGCAGTGGGTGTCCATCCAGTCCTATTGTTCCATTTTACTATAAGCAAGAATTTGTGACTCCATTAAGGCACTGGTCTCATATTTTAAAATTTAATCTAATCAATAATCTTGCTCAAATTTGACCAATTGGCTAGGACACTTATCCATGTCTCCCAGTTAAGTTGGTTTCCAACTTGTTTTCCTTCATCTCATTCCATAGGGACTACCCTCCATACCTTGTTGTGATCAGAGTGACAACCCTCATCCTAAGCGTTGTCGCGGTGCCTGTACAATCCAGGCAACAACTTTTTTTGGCACTATTGCCGGTAATATTTTTTTCCATTCCCAGGGTTTACGACAATTTATTAGTCTTTCCATCTTTCTTCATTCCTTGTATAGTCAACGCCACAACATTTTCTGGTGCCATTATCAGGGACAAGTTTGTCTTGTTGTCCTGGTTAACGACATTCTCATTATTGATCTCTCATTTTTTCATTTAGCTCGTCAAGTGACACAACATTTTCTGGCGTCGTTGTTGGGGACCAATTTATTGGACCCTGGCTTTATGACAATCTCCATAATCTTGTAAATATTTCATCCTTCATTCATTATTCCATCCAAGCCACAACATTTTTGGAGTCTTTCTCTTATCATTTTTCATCTTCTCATAACCTTATCATTTTTTCTCTCACCAATCCTCTCATCTTGTTCATTTTCACATTTAGCACCTAGACATTTAGGTTGGTTTCTTGTTTGGGTGGTGACTCCACTTACTCATCCATTCAAATGAACATACTTTAAAAGTAATCCCGATAACTTGGTTAACCCCTCTCTCGATTTTGAAAAGGTTCTAAGAGCTCGGTTAAAGAAGTTACACTCTAGGGATCGTTTAAATTTTCTTAGACAGGAAGCTCTCCTTGACCTCCATATGCTTTTCATCAATCCTCCAAATCAAGACATCAAGGGTGACTTCTATGGGCCTTGCAACTTCACCAACATCCAAGGGTATTCGCATGATCTACCAAATGAGTCAACTATGAACAGATTTCCGATTTTTGAAGGAAATAATGCTATAAGTTCTGAAGAGCATGTAAATAAATTTTATTTGTTCCTCCATAGATATGCTCATTCTACAGACTATAATCATGAAGATGTCGAGATGAAACTATTTGTATTATCATTAGGAAGTGATGCAATTGATTGGTTTCACGACAAAGCTAATAATTCTTTTTATTCTCTGATAACCCTCCTCAATGCCTTCAAAGACAAATATGGGGATAAGAGGGAAGGAAAGTTCTTAGTAAATGAATTCAATACCATTAAGAAGAAAGAAAATGAAACAGTGGTAGAGTTCAACCAGAGGTTTAACAAACTACTAAGGGACATCACTCAAGATTACAAACCTCCTGAAAAATAATCTTGGAAACATATCGTGAGGCTTACCATGTAGAAGTTCAATATGAGATAAGACAGGCTCATCCTATCACTTTAGATGCTACCCAAAACACAGTTGAAGAATTAGAAAAGGATAAGAAGGCTTTAGGTGAATCTGAGATCCTTAGTTATGAAAGAGTTCTAGTCAAAATCAAAGAAGAGTTATAAACGGTCAAAGAATTAACCAAATTGGTTAGAGATATGGAAATTAAACATGGAAAGCAAATAAATGACACGCATAATCAATTATTACAGATGGAAAGGAATACAAGGATGCAAATACAAAGTATGCCTAACAAAGGTAACAATAACAATCAGTGGCCAAAAAGGAATTACTCAAATGATCAAAGGCCTCCTACACCGCTTGACTCTGCCAAAGTAGTTGATGAGTCTATTCCTTTTTGCAAACCTTGTGATAGTTTTCATGAAGAAAGTACTTTTGCCTTTGCTAGAAGGATCTTAGAAGAAAGTAGATATCAACAACGTAATAATGCAAGTCAAGGCGAATCAAGTGAAAGCCCATGCGCCAATATGATTTCTTCAACCTTTGAAATAAACAACTTCAATGTAGAAAAGGACCCAATTACTCATGCATATGGTGATAAACCAACTCAAGAACAAGTTCTAGAACTTGCAAAGAGTAAGGGCTACACATATTAAAGGAAGGGTAAAGGTCAAAGTCAGAACAAGCAAGTTCCCGCTGAAAGATACAAATCTGGTTTGAACATGGATTAGGCCGCATGGATAAATAATATTAAAATGTATGTCCATGTACTTGGACTTTTAAAGATTCCATCTCAAAGGGCATCTTTCTTTAGGGCTTTGGGTATGCTTCAACAAAAGGATGATGAAATTAATCATCAAGACAAAGAAATTAAGCTAAAAGACATTAATTGTTATATGACTAATGAAAACCATGAGCCGTTCTTTCTTACTTGGGACATAAATGACAGATTGCTTCACAATTGCATGCTAGATTTTGGTGCATGTAAGAATGTTATGACCAAGAAAGTCATGGAGAAATTAAACTTAAGAATTCCTAAACCATATCATAACATTTGTTCAATGGAATCTAGAAAGGTTGAAGTCCTTCGTGTTGTTAAAGATTTACAGGTTACCTTAGCAGATTATCCATACAAAATCATCACCATGTATATAGCAGTCATTATTGATATGCCAAATGTATGGTGAATGCTTCTCTCTTAGTGGTTTGTAGCTGATTTAGCTGGATGCATTCAGATGGATTTATCTTATGCCACTATTCCAGCAGCAACGAGTGGCATGGTCATGTCGTACAAAGAAGTAAAAAGAAGATACCACGTGGAAGTTCCAAAGAAGTTGGAAAATGGTGAACAGGTTGTGCCACAGGAGCATTCACCTCATTTTGAATCAAAGATATGCCACTTTTTCCACGACCCATCCCCTTCACCGAGCAAAAAAAGAAGAAGATTCAGATTGACAAAAATATGGAGTGCAATGATGAGAAGTCACACCGACCTAAGAGGGTCAAACTTCAACAAGGGACATTTGAAAAGCAACCAAGTGATTCACTAGCCAGCGGATAGATGCCCGAGATTGTTCCTCATCGATGACATATGATGCCATGGGCATCATTTTGTATAGTATCTCTAACCCTATTCCCTTTTTATTTCATGTCGTTAGATATTTTATTTCACACATTTATATTATGTCTTTTATATTTCAGTTTGTTAGAGTAGATTTGCTATTCTAATGGTATTTTTTATATATGCATGATGACTTCGATGTTGAATGGATATTTATTTGATGGACTTTTGTCTCCTTGGATGGAGGATTCTAGAATTCTCATGTTACTTCTTGGAAGCAACATGTCCCCATATGGAGCCAAATGTTGCACTCAAATTGTCAAAGTTTCGGGTGTTGGAAAATATAACTATGTCCGGTCTTCATTAATGTACTTGAGTCAGTTCCGGGTGTTGGAAAATGTAACTATGTCCGGTCTTCATTAATGTACTTGAGTCATTATGTAATGTACTTGTCAAAAGAATAAAGAAAAGATTTTTTATTTTTGTAACAATGATTTATTAAAGCATGGGTTTCATGTTTGGGTCATAATTATATTAGTCAAAGTCCCCATTGTGGACTCCTAGGATTAATATTGAGTTTATAGAGTCATTGTACATTCAAAGAGACCCTTCTTGGGCTTTTGAATCATGTAAACAAGTTTTGTATTGAGTCAAATACTATTTATGTATCATCCACATCAAGTTGGCTTAAGAGAGATCAAGTTGGCCTAAGGACCCTAATTCGATCCACAAGAAGCCTATAAATACAAGCTAGTCAAATTCATTTGGAGCATCAACTCTCAAGCTAGTTTGATATCTCAAGAGTAGCTAGAGAAATGCGAAGTATGTTGCCGAGGGGTCAAAGGAAGTGCGAGTTTGGGGAATTCTAAGGAGAGGAATAAAATTGAACTTTCGGTGCCTCTCTCTCTCTCTTTCGTGCTCTGGAATGAGAGATCGAAGTCTCCTAAATTTCGTTTTTGCTGGAAGCTGCCTGT
>APFE030970544.1:86890-168460 GCA_000404065.3 Pinus taeda | reverse complement strand
TCCAACAATGAGACACAATCAGTAAACACCCATGAAATCACTGCAAATAGAGATCATCTGAGCTATTTTATTAAATCTTTATGGAGCAAATACAATAGTGATGGAATGGTGCTCTTGGGCTTTTCTCAAAGGGACAAGCATGACAAAACCCAAGTGAGTAAATGATGATCCTTGTGCTACCCAATTGCTGCTCCAAAGGTGATTTGTGTTGCCTAGAAAATTGCGTTTCCTACTAGAAAGGATGTGCTAGAAACTCCACTTCTCGTGCTCAAAAAACATCGCAACTTCAGCACCAGGCTCCTCAACAAAAACCCACCAAAACCCAAAAAGGGTTTGGCCTAGTTCAAACCCTCAAAAATCGACCCCCAAGGAAATGGATGGGAAGACTCTCCAAATCACCCCCAAATGCTGAGATGTTTTCCCTTATGGGTTTTCTCCTCCTAGTTGAATTCAACTCTATAGCTTCTTCCCCCAACTCCCACGAGAGCCCAAGAATGGCCCTCTACTCAATCCACAATGGCTATAAGTCGAGCTGCCCAAATGCAATAATCTCCCGACCCAAAACTCCTCCCAAAGGTTGATCCTCTGTTATAACTCCAACTCCCAAACTTTCCTGGCAAGTGCTGCTTGAATGAACCCCCAAATCACCCGTGTGTTCCCCTCCTGCGTGCTCCAGGGATACGCATTGTTGAATCGAAGGCTAAGTGATGTGGCTACAAATATCCTTCGGTTCTCTTCCAAAGTAGTATGAAATGCCTTCCTAGAGTGGCACTCGAAGTTCCCCGAAGAAAGGTTGAGTCTCTCGCCTGGGAAAATCAATGCTAAACAACCAGGTAACTCGGCTAAGCAGCTCGAGCAACACAAATGAATTCAATGCGCAAATGATGCCTTGAGTTGGGGAGCTCCTCCTCCTTATATCTTCGTGGACCTTTTTTCCCCATGTGGGCCCCTCTCCAAGCCATTCGATTCCCCTCCAAGGAATTTCGAATTGCCCAAGTGTGTTTTCCACTTATAAAGTCACACTTAGGAAAATAATTATTTTCTTAATAATTCATCTTTGAATAACAACTCTACAACCTGTGAAACTAAATAATGGGTCGGAATGGCGAAGGAATGGGCATACTTTGTCAACTGATCAACTACCACATAGATGCAATCCTTGCCCTGCACTGTGGGGAGCCCAGTGATGAAGTCCATAGATATACTTTCTCATTTCCCCTCAGGGATAGGGAGTGGCTAAAATAACCCAATGGGGTGGATCAGTTCCCCTTTGTTCCTTTGATATGCCTCACACTCTTGTACGTGCTTCAACAAGTCCCCCTTGAGGCCCTTCCATGTGAAATGCTCCCTAACTGCCATGTATGTTTTTATGAACCCCTGATGCCTTGACAATGGCGAGTCATGTGCTACCTAGAGCACTCTCTCTCTCAACTACGAGCTGCGAACCAAAAATATGTGCTCTTTGTAGTAGATGACCTCGTCCATCACTGGGTAGTGCTCATTTGCGTGGGTCCCCTGCAAAATCTCGCATGTCGTCCTACATTTGGAATACTCTACCAACAACTAGGCCTTCCAATCATGGCAAATGCTCATGAGTGAGAGTCCTGCGGGTCTCCTGGATAGGGCATCGACCACTACATTGTGTCCCCCCCGCACATACTCTATGTCAAAATCATAGGCCTGCACTTTGCTGACCCATCTCTGTTGTCTGCCGTTGAGGCCCTGCTGCCCCATGAAGTGGCGAAGAATGTTGTGATCAATCTTCACTTTGAATCTATTACCCACCAAACACTGTCGAAGTTTGGCCAAGGCATGCATAATGGCTAGCATCTCCTTGTCATATATATAATATGACCTCTCATGGGGTAGGAGCTTCCAGCTCTCGAAAGCAATGGGGTGCCCATCCTAAGATAATACTTACTCGATTCCCTCTCCTGATGCATCACACTCCACGGTGAAGGGTTGGGAGAAGTTTGGAAGTGCCAACACTGGACAACTTCTCATCACCTCCTTGAGGCGATCAAAAGTTGATTGTGCCCCATCTGTCCATGCGAAAGCCCCTTTCTTAGTCAAATCTGTGAGAGGAACTGCTAACTACGAAAATCCCTTGACAAATTTCCAGTAATACATGCACATGCCCAAGAAGCCTCTCAGCGCTGTCACATCTATGGGTTTCGACCAATCTCGAATAGCTTGTATTTTCTCCTCATGTACCTTCACTCCATTTGCGCCAATAATGTGCCCCAAGTAGAGCATCTCAGTCAGGCCAAACTCACACTTGGATAACTTGGCATAAAACTGTGGTTCCTCAAAAATACGCAACACCTCCTCCAAGTGTGTAGATGCTCTTCCCAAGCCTTGATGCATATCAATATGTAGTGAAACATTAGATAAATAAGATGTTGCAATGAAGTGTCAGATTAAATAATAATAAATAAAACACAATGTTGGCTAAATTAAAAAGGTAATATTCCAATTTTGTTTTTATTAATAAAATTATAAACAATTTCTTTGAAAAATAAAAATAAAAATCATAATATGCATATTACATTAAAAGAAATTTTAAATTCATATTCGTAACTATGATATTTCAAACTTCATGTTTAAATTTAGTTAATAACCATATAAGACTTAATACTTGCAATGAACTTTTTTTTTCTAAACTTTATATATATATATGCTATGCCACATTAACAATTAAAAAAATAGATTATAAAACATGTCAAAGAAAATGTCATTAGCATATGTATATAGCTATATATATTATGAGGATTATAGAGCATAGATCCATCTTAAACCGGGATTTATCAAACGTTGAGAGAGATTTCAACATGCAAATCTATTTTTGAATGCAAAAACTTGAGAAAAAGGCTTGTGCCTGAAGAGGTTTAATCTCTCTCAATACTTGATATATCTGAGGTTAAGATGGATCTATGCTGGTTTTCTCCAATTGTCTTCTTGAAAATTCTAATCAAGTTCTTGTTTAATAGAAGCATGTGGCAAGCCAATACCACGATCAAGACAAATACAAGACAGTTCATCCAATCTAAAAATAGAGAAGGCATTTTCTGTAGTCAACTTCAAAGGTACCTCAAACCTAGTTATGATATTATCCTCTAAAAACATAACGATAACAGAATGATCAATTACATTTGTGGGGATGGCTTTGACCCAGCAAGGGAAGCAATGCCAATGAAAATCCATTTATATCCTTTTCTCAAATTTTCATGGATTCTCTGACGAAATTCCCACCACTTAAAATGAGCCTCTATAACAATTGGTTCAACCGGTAAAGCTAGCAGTTTCTCCCTTCCTACAAAAAATTTACAAGATCCACATCTAACACACAAGTATCAGTCAATATAGATGGCCAATAAAACCATGCCCTAAGGATTTTGTGGGGGTTTGTTCTAGCTGAAAAATGTCCCCTACAAAGTCCTCCATGCAACAGCCGAAGTAGATTTTCAGACTTTTCTAGAGATAGACATCTCAAGATGACCCCATCTACATTCTTCAACCTCAAACCAACCTGCATAATACAATACTTAGTCGCCTTCAACTTCAAATATTTTTACTGATTTTTGTTTAAGTGCTCAAAACAAGCAAGATTTTGTAAGTAGAATATCATATCATGGACCAATCTTCCTCTTGCAACTGCTCATGTTGCACATTCTCAATTTTATCATGAACGTTATCAAAATCAAACATATAATTCTTATATTCGGCCATCAACTTAGCCAAAACCTTTACCTTTTGCCAACTTAATGGGTTTTAGGTCCAAGTCATACTCCTGAATCTTCGTGATCTAGGTGCCTCTTCTACCATTCACTTCTTGTTGAGACAAGATCCGCTTTTACCATTGGCTGAGGTATATATGTTGTTGCTTTGGCATTCCGAATATAAGATCTGAAATGCTTCAAGTCTAACCAATGGATAAGATTTATCTTCAATGAATGAATAATTCAATTATGTACCTTTCAAGCTCCCTTGTAATGGCAATGGATTTCTGAAAGCCCTAAACTTCATTCTAATGAACACTAATGAAATCATTATTAGATGCAAATGAAAATATCTAAAAATACCCAGTAATTATGATTGAGCAAGAAACAGGAATTTGAGATTGTTTGCTCTATGTCACTGAATGCTTGTTTGTTCGCTACTCCCCAAACAAACTGTTGATTTTTCTAAATCAGTCTAAAAACAGGCTAGTCATTTCAGCAAAAGTTTGGAGCACATCTTCATATGAAGTTGATCTTACATAAAAAGATTGCACATCCTTCTTACTATATTGTAACCAAATGTCTTGGATATCCTAAACTCAAGCTAGATCAACCCTTACCCCTTATTTATTTACTACATGGCCCAATAGTTTGTCTTCCATGACACCGAAAGCCAACTTCTTTAGGTTCTATGAAATGCCAAACTGTCTGCACTGCTCAAAGATATTTTGCACATGATCAATATGATTCTTCTTTTGTTTAAAAGCACAGTCAAAGACTCAGCTCACCCCGATGAATAACAATAATCAGAATAATCCAATCAGCAAACGCAATATCCATGGCCCTTGGAGTAGTGAAAGCTCTCTAATGTATGCATAAGTTCCCCATGGGGTAGTGAAAGCAATGTAACGATTATCTTCTTTTGCCACTCAAATCTGATTTTACCCTAAATATCTGCCAAGCATTGATACATTTCAGCACCTATGACTCTCTGCAACAACTGCTTCTTATTAAGGAGTAATTATCCTTACATGACATGATATCCAAATTCTGGAAATTAATGCACAATTTTAATTTGCCATTTTTCTTGTGTATTAGCACAATGTTAGCCATCCAATTAGAATTCCTGATCGGAGCAATGACTCAGGCACCACATAACTTCGGAAATTCTTCTTAAGTAATGGGTACCAACGTTGGATTGATAGGCCATTGTTTATATCGAAATAACTTGGCATCTTTTTCGGAAGGGATTGCATGCTTAATAAGACGTCTTGTAAGCTTTTCAATCATAATAATTCCAAGCAAAAACATTATGAAATTCTCCCATAGTCCTGGTCTATCTGAGGTACCTAGATTAATCTCAACAAAATTAATAGTCACACTAGCATGCTCACGACGTACCTTTGCCTTGTCACTCCAGTAAAACATTCTTTTGATATGAGTCCTTGCAGATTTTCTTGGTTCTCAATTGTATCATTATTGGTTCATCCTCCTCTATAGCCATGGCATTAAACTCTTTCCCTTGCTGATTTCCTCGTTGTTGCATCAAAACATGCAAAGCAAACTCAGCATTATTATGAAAAATCTAAATGCTCCTCGTCACTGAATTCATATCAACAGTCTTTAACAATGTCGAGAACTATAGGCCTAAAAATCACTTCCATTCCAACACCTATGAAGGGAGGGGCCTGCAATTTAGACACTGAAATAATAGAAAATGCATCATATAAGTCAATATAATCCCAAGTTGCATTATAGTAACTTTTGAGCCTCTGATTTTTTGTTGAACATTGATTAGTGATATAGATCAGTCTCCAGATACCTTCAACACTTTGATGTCTTAAAAAAAGGATCTCACCAAAAGGACAACCACTGCACCATTATCATTTCTCGGTAAGCCTCATCAAAATGAATAGTCCATTTGCTTCGTGTACTTGGATCCACTGAAGCCTGTGCCAGAACTACCACTTCTTTTGACATCACTGCATAAGTACCTAAATAGGTTTCACAGCACACCATCCCTACCAATTCTCATCTAGGTACATGCAGATTAAATAATATCATTTGTTCACAATGTAACTTGACAATTGGTCAGAGATGAAACCATCCATTTGCCATGATTCATATAGGATGGTGCTATCCATCTATTTAGTAATTTATTTCTATTTCTATGTTTTACTTTAGTTGGTAGTTTCGTGCATAGTTAGTTAGGTTTCCTTGTATGTGGAAAGGTTGCAAGCTAAGTACCATGACACTGGGATTCAGGATTCGTAGGATACAGGGATTCGAGTGTCGGATTCGGACACGTTGATCCCCGGAACAGGACACGTAGGATTCGTTTTTATATATATATATATATATAATTAGATATTTCTTACACAAATTCTCATTAATTATACAAATTTATTGATTTCAAACATAGATCTTCATCTAGATGTTAGTT
The DNA here is from genome assembly GCA_000404065.3 of Pinus taeda. Taxonomy (NCBI): domain Eukaryota; kingdom Viridiplantae; phylum Streptophyta; class Pinopsida; order Pinales; family Pinaceae; genus Pinus; species Pinus taeda. The sequence goes on along the minus strand of APFE030970544.1, from coordinate 162,298 downwards.
TCGCTGTTTACGAAGTAAGTTAGTAACATTATAGCATGCATAGTACATACAAAATTCAAATACATGTCACTGTCACATAAATCATAATACATATTCAAATCATCAATGATCCAATAGGAGAAAGATAAGATAGTAAGATAAAGGCACTGACAACTGTAGTTTTCTCATTCAGTCATCAAATCAAAATGTGTTACATAGGTAGTGCAATGCCAATGGCAAATAGAAATAGAAAATATAAAACAACTATAGATATACAAGCCTCAAGGTAGTAGGTAACCCATGACTCATGAGTCATCAATCCTCATAGTCATCATCAGAATCAGCATCAATGTCCTCATCATCATGGTCACCATTGTTCTCCTCTACATCCTCCTCCTCCCCTGTATCCATAGTCGCCTCTGCATCTGCTGGTGTGGAGGATGACCTCTTTACAATATCACCGTCATCAAATCTAACAGGCTCTAGCATTGGATCATTGAGATCCATGTTGGCCAATGCCAACTCAACACTATTGTTCAGACCCATATCATCAGGAAAGACATCTCACATCTTTGTCTTTCCCTTCAACCATTCTTCCCTCTGCCTGTAAATAAGACGAAGTTTGGTGTGCACATACACCATTGTCTCTGCCTTGGACTGCTCAAGCTTACTCTTCTTCACACTATACAAATTCCCATATGTGCTCCAATTCCTCTCGCAACAAGAGGATGAAGTCACCTGAGAGAGGAGCTTCATGGTTAATTGCTAAAGAGGAGGGCTCATTGCCCCATGATTTTCCCACCAAGAATATGGCTTCTTAGCCTCCCTGTCTCTAATCACATCATATCCTGCAAATCGACCAGTGCCAGTGGAAAACTCTGCAAAGGCATCCTCCACCTCATCAAGCAATGCTCTATCTTGAAAAACACGCCTAAATGCATATTTCCTCCTCTGTGAGATTTCACCATCCATGTGAGGAGGGAATCTGTGGGAAGTTCCACCATTCAGCCACTCATGGTTGTAGTATTTTGAGTTCAATGAGTGAGCCAAACAATGTAAAGGTGTGCAATTCTTGTCCCATCTGCTGACAAGAATATCCTGTATAGTACCACAGAAAGCCTCTAGTGATGTCTCATACTCGAGGCACTCACTCTATAGAATAATGCTCCTCGCAGACTCAATCATGGAATCCCATCCCTCATAAACCTCTCCTAGGATGGGTTTGTCTGTATTTGCAAATCAAAGCAAAGAAATAATAGGGTCCGTGATTTGAATAATTAGATCTTCCCTCTCCCACCAAGCATCATCTAGCACTGTGTCCTTCACTCTTTTAGAGGCTACTTGATATCTGAATAAATAGATCTTCCCTCTCCCACCAAGCATCATCTAGCACTATGTCCTTCACTCTCTTAGAGGCTACTTGATCTGTCTTTCTCCAAAAAGACCAAAACTTAGAAATAACCATGGCCCTAAGAGCAGTCTTGACCTCCCTCAACCTCTTCAACATGATGAATGAAGAGGAAAACCATGTATCAACAATCTTCAACAATGATATATCGCTGTATTCCTTGTAGATAGTGAGGGCATTTGCATGATTTTGCACAAAGTTACGGATATGACATGCATCCTCAATAATGTTACCAATCCAAAGCACATAAGAAACAATCAATTTCAGTGCTAAGTTCAATGAATGGACAATGCAAGGTGTCCAAAACAGTTGTGGATATTTAGCTTCCACGATCATGCTAGCAACCTTGCAAACTTGTGCATATCTGTAATGATTTGCACACAAGAATCAACACTTAAATCTTCAATAAGTTTAATAAATAACTCACCCATAAATTGTGCATCTTTGTATTCTCCAAGTGTATCCACTGCTTTCAAGAAAACTGGACCATTCAAGGAAGACACCATGAAGTTGATGAGTGGGTGTCGTGCTGGATCTGTCCATCCATCAGAAACAATGCTAACCGCAGATGTTGACCATGATGCTTTAATAGGCTCAAACATTTTTTGCACCTCTTTTTTTGCCTTCGTCAACAATGTGGTTCTAAGCTTCTCTGAACTAGGAGGCACATACCATAATGGAGACCTATGAGTTAGAGCTCAGCACATCTCAATAAATAGAGGTGAGCGTGCAACCTTAAAGGGTATAAAGTTTTGATAGAAAAAAACAATGGTGAGATCAAGTCCTTCCCGTTTCTCTTTTTGAAAAATTTTGTCCATTGAACCAAGTGAAATTGTTTTTTTTTTTGTTGCTTGTCCCCCAATAGAACTCTCAAATGGAAACTTGATGGTGCCTTTCCTCAAAAATGGAAGGGGGTCATCATTCTTGGTTTTTCTTGATTTTGCAGCCACATTTGCCATACCAACAGTGAACTCTTTTTCCATTTCTTTCCTCTTTTGTAAGGGAATAGTTTTACAAGCTTCAACTCCACAACCTGGTAAAGCCAACAAATGGCCTTTCACACGAAAATATGTGCTTGTGAAAGTATTGTAACAAAAGTTGCATTTCCAATGCACATTGCTTCCTCCCTTCCCCTTGGTGCTTGGCCCATCCTTTCTTGTTACATATTTCCACAAGGGATATTTCTCATCTGTCTTTAGGAGGAAGTCTTCCCTCAACATTACTTGTAGCAAACTCTGATGATATTGGGGGAGGAGGGGCATCTCCAATGGGGACATTCTTCCCATTCCTTTGCCCCTTACCGCCTGCTCTTGATTGAGCCATGAATACTATAAAAAAAATAAACAAGACATGCACAAATTTGTAAAAGAAATGCATATACAAACTGTTGTAATACAAATGCAAAAAAATAGAGATGAAATGCACTTACCCGGTACTTGAATCTCCTTGCCAAGCGCTCCAAACCCTTGGCTTCTTGCTCCAAACTTCTAACAGCAAACCCACAACTCATTGTTTGCAAAAGGAATGAGAGAAAATGGTAAATAAAAATAGGAATGTGTTGTTTTTAAAGCCTGCGGGTTTCATTTTCGCCGTATTCGAATCCGGTTTTCGAGACACGTTGTGTTCTAACGGGACACGACCCAGATTCGAGCGTGTCCCATTAGGACACGACATGTCCCGAATTTAGGATTCGAATTCTTGCAAATTGTGTCTAATTCGTAGGATTCAGACACTTGAGGAAAATATGACGAATCGAGTATCATAGGTTGCAAGAATAGATGGGGCACAAATCCCTAGAAGAGAGACAGATGCATGCATACTTGCACTCTCTTATTGTGAGCACACTTTCCCAGGAATAGATCTTTCATGCAAGTTGAGCACACTAATCTCTAAGTCTGTGAATAGATCTAGGATTTAGGTTTATTTCATTTACGACATTGTTGTGCATGTGTCCAGATTCACTGTACCTCCTCTTCTTCCTAGTCCATAAAGGAGAAGGCAAGGTATTGGTTTTATTGATTCAGTTTTTCCAGAGTAGAGGTAGTTTGTGAATGATAGAATGTGAAGCTTTCATAGTATTTCTGATTTTAAAAAGTAATAAACAGTGATGTGATTTGACATTGACATTTGTATACTGTGTTACTTTCTTCAATGGGATGTTACCCACCACTTTGTGGGTGATATCCCTACGTTAATTTTTTCTCCATGATGAACCTTAGCTGACAATCGGCAACCCCTTGATGCCTTTTACTAACTCATTGTACCGTTTCTCTGCCACCTGAGCCAGCCATGTGGTCCCTCCCCCACCTGTATTGATCATACGTTTGAAGGTGGGCCTCCTGAATCTAAAGGTATGACTTGTCATTTGGTAATTGAGTGTTGGGTTTACTTATCACGGATACTTCTGGGTATAGATTGCTAGGGGGATTTGGCCAAAAGAATGGGCTTAGTTTGTGACCTTGTCCCCTTGATCTCTTTTGGTTGTTACCCTTAGATTTTGGTCCCGTGGGATCTCCTTTATTGACTATTTGGTTCTAGGGCGGTACTACTTGGGAAACCCCAACTTTACGTGCGTGGTCACGCTCCTTTACCCACACATATTACTCCCTTTCCACTCACTATAGCCCCATTGATCTTTTCTCCCACTTGGGTCCACATTTCCATTTTGGGTCCACATAGGGCTAGCGTCCCTATCCCCTTGCCCCCACTTTGAGTAAGGCCTAGAATGATGCCACAGAGGTTGAAGCAATTAAAAGAAAAGGTGAAAAGCATAATTGACCACATTTAATAGGGAATTGTACCACAAAATGCAAAAGATGACCGGGACAAAATAATCAGCACGTGGGCAAAAGCCAATACGTGAGCTCTACCCCAATCCATGGCCATCACCTTGGTTCCATAGGCCCTAGATGAGCCTCTATCATTTAAGAACCCATGATTGTCCCAACCCCTGGAGGGCACTGAACCGCCCTACCTAAAAGGGGTTAATCACTGCTATATCTTACATATCATGCTCTTCTCCTTTGAGCCTCGAACAGTTAATTAAATAAATTCATAAAAGGTAAAAGGCATATAAAGAAGTGGAAAAATCAAAGTCGGGGCACCTCGTGTACCACGATTTGCTCCCTTCTACCCATTACATACCCAGGTGTGGGCTTCCCCTTATTTGGCTACCCCTATGCCCCACTATGTGGTCCAAAATTGCCCCTTTCATTCCCTATTCCATTTCACTTATTTGTCACTTGCCACCCCCAGTAGAGGGATGTACCTTAGACATACTATCCCCTTTAAGGGCTGAAACCACTTAACAAGGTACTTGGTTAACCCCCTTTGGAGCTTGGAGACAATAACACATGCCAAAACCAACTACGGAAGGGCATGCCATTATGAAGTGCCCATTTTGTTATCCATGATTTGTAAGCTCATTTACCCAATTATTTTAATGACTAGTTGTACTGGAAGCCTAGGGGACGCATTGGATCTTATGCAGTATTACAAGTGGTTTCCATTTGGGTTTGGTCTCCCTATATGGGATCCTAATCCCAAAGGTCTACACTAGCACATGTAGGATGTGCATAAAGAGACATGGGCCTCCACAACAACAAACAACACTCCACGGATCTTCATGGATGCTTAGAGACTACTAGCAATCCACTTTTGAGATGATGGTGATATGCTTAGTAAATTATGCCCAGCAGGCCCCCACAGGAGCCCCACACTCTTGGCAGGTGCCCCATGCCTTGTACGATGTCATGGCAGCGTTCATTCCACCACTCGAGCCCTTGCAGAGGATCTACAAGCATCTTTGATTCATATGGAGACCCATGGGGTCATTTATGTGCCCTCAGACCCAATGGGAGCACCACATGTCTACTACTTGGAGAATAAGGGGCCTCCCTCTTGTCCATCATATTGCAAGAAATTTATTCCTCAATATGTGATCCAAACTTAAACATGAACACAACAAATTATAAATGTAATAATAAATACAGAGATTCAACAAAAATAACACTTCATTTCATTAATAGAAAAATATTGAACTATGTTTACAAACAAAATGGAAATAAACTAGATCGGACGATGGTAGCTTATCTTTGAGAAGAGATGTGGTGGCTACATGCCTTTGAACTGTGTTACAATGAGTCTCAAGGGTCTATTTATTATTGAGCAACAAGAGAAAACCCTAAACAACCAAAACCTTAACCCCAAGAGATGTAACGCCAAGAGTTTGTGGGCCCTGTTGAGGTTAGTTGGGCAGCCAACTTCCCGGGGTCGTAACTTGGTCATATTATCTCTGTTTGGTGCGTACGATACCTTGTTGGAAATGTCTCTCCAAGTACTACATGATTTGTGGTAGATCCATGCCTATGGCTACGAGCTTGCAATGGACCTCAAAAAAACGCCGTTTAGGGGTTCTACACTGCTTCGGAAGTTCAGGACATGAAAAATTGCTAAAATCAACAAGGAAATAGATGAAATTGACTAGAGGTCTAAGTGGAATAAGCGGGTGGCCACCAATATCCACCTAGATCATTCCTCCCCCCTTAGGAAGCAATGGTCCCCATTGCATGTAGTGCCTCCATGAGGTGAGAAATTTTTTGTTGAACTTGGTCCCTAGTGAACCACTTGCCTTGGTGAAGGATTTGGTCTTGCTTTGATGACTCGATATAGTTGGATCCTCTGTTGGTGAGTATTCTTGATCTACATGTCCATGAGTTGATCAGTTGTGGCATATTCCATGCAGTCTGGGTTGAGCTTTGTTGGTGTGAGTTGTTTTGCAATGTCGGATGTGTCCAACAATGGTGGAAAGTATGGTCAAGGGCGGTCTACATTGAACACTGGGTGCAAGCCAAGGAACGCTAGGATGCTAAGCTCAAAGGCATTGTCACCGACAACCTTAGTGATGGTGCATGGCCCATATCAAAGCGAGCGAAGTTTGCGATGGGGTCCAGCAAGGCGCTCCTTTTGCACATGTAGCCAAACTTTGTCGCCCACTTGGAACTTGTGCGGCACTCAATGTTGATCATGGCGTTGCTTGTACTTAGCATTGACTTTGTCCAATAAATCATGGACTTGTTGGTAGATGTGTTGAATATGCTCAATGAAGTTGTTAGCCATGTCGACTTCGGATTGAACGTGAGCCGAATCTACTTGAGTGATTGCAAATGGTATGGCCACATCAATGGGACATAATGGTTGAAAGCCCAGCCCTATCTGAAAAGGGTTGTGGCCCATTGAGTTGTGGAAAGCTCTGTTGTAGTTGTGTTAAACATAGGGGAGACTTTCATGTCATGTGCATGGATGTTTCAAGTTGTACATGCGTAAAATGTGTACGATCATCTTGTTGATAACCTTTGTCTGACCATCAGTTTGGGGATGAAAAGTCATGGACTTAGTAAGTTTTGTATCCAGCATCGACCAGAGACTTGACCAAAATGCACTCAGGAATTCATTGTTACGATCTGAGACAATGGACTGTGGGATCCCAAAGTGTACCCACACTCGCTCAAAGAAGAGCTTAGCAGTGGCTTTTGTTGTGATACTCTTCTTGCAAGCTGCCATGATGGCCATCTTAGAGAATCTATCAACACCACGAAAACACAGTTGTTGTCGTGCTTAGTAGAAGGAAGGCCTGACATGTAATCCATGGAGATAGATTCCCAAGGCCGACTAGGAGTAGGTAGAGGAGTATATAGACCTTGCTTCTTGATGGTTAGTTTGGCAATGGTGCAAGCAGTGCAAGATCTAATGTACTTCCCAACATCTTGACAAAATTTCGGCCAATAAAATACTTCTGCAATACCGCCACTGTTTTCTCTACTCCGAAATGTCCAGCGACCCAACTTTAGTGCGCCTCCCAAATCATCTTGGCACACTCGCTTGAAGGAACACAAAAGTGTCCCAGGTGGCATAACAATACATCTTGAAGGTGAAAATTTGAAACTTGCTTCCCTTCTAGGAGTGTGTGGTATGTGTTGCCGAATCCTAGATCGCTCTGGTAAAGATGCGATCACCCTGAAGTCTCATGTCCACAGAAGTTGAGCACATTGATTGGCGCCATGATTGGTAGTCTACGAGGCAATCTGCAACATTATTGGTGCTACCCTTTTTGTACTTAATGTTCAAATGGAACTATTGTAGACAGGTGGACCATTTTTGATGGCGATCATTCTGCGACTTCCCTTGTGTCTATATGAACTACAGGAGTGGATGATTGTTCCTTCCCCATAATGTAATGCTTCCATTGATAGCAAACCTACACAATGGAATACATTTCTTTGTCGTAAGTGGAATACTTATATATTGTGTCTGAAAGTGTTTCACTGTGGTAAGCCACTAGATGCCCCTGCTAAGTAAGAACTGCACCAATAACATAGTCGAAGGTGTCTGTCTCAATATCAAATGGTTGTTGCAAATCTAGTGATGTGAGCATTGGTGCAGAGCAGAGGCGATGCTTCAACTCGACAAACACCTGTTGTTGGGTTTCGAACCAAAAAAACTTTGATTTCATTCTGCCCTTGGTGACTTGACTTAAAAACCAAGTGATATGAGAGAACCCCAACAAGAACTTGCAATAGAAATTGGCAAGACCCAAAAAATTGTGGAGCTCTGTTAGAGTGGTTGGGGCTGGCCAATCCCGAATGACTTGTATCTTGGCTGGGTCCACATGCACGCCCTGCTCATCAATGATGTACCCTAGATATTGAACCTGGGTCAAGCCAAAAGTGCATTTCCTTAAGTTAGCACACAGCTTGTGTTGTCGCAGGGTTTGAAGGACCTGTCGAATATGGTGGAGGTGCTCTTCCCTACTCTGACCGAAGATCAAGATGTCATTTAAATACACCACCACAAATGTGTTGGTGAAGGGTTGGAAGACGTCGTCCATCAATCTCATGAAAGTTGCAAGGGCATTCGTCAACCCGAATGGCATAACCAACCATTTGAAAAGGCCCTCCTTGGATTTGAAGGCAGTCTTCCACACATCGGAGGGTTCGATAGGCACCTGGTGATACCTTGACTTCAAGTCAATCTTGCTGAATTATTTAGCCTCCTGGAGCTGGTCCAGAAGGTCATCAATCTGCAGGATTGGGTACCTATTCTGGACAGTGATCTTGTTCAGTGCCCGATAGTCAATACAGAGTCTCCAGGTCTCATCTTTCTATACCAATAAAATCAAGCTCCCACAAGGTGATGAGCTTGGCCTGATGTGCCCTTTTCATGCATCTGCGTATTGATTTCATCGTTCTCTGAAACAGAATGTCGATAAATTGGTCCATTGAGCAGCGACGCGCCCGAGGTCAGCATCGATGGAGTGCTTGACCTAACAGTGCAGAGGTGAAAATGTCCCTATACTCCTCCACAACCTTGTCCATCTACTATTGCTGTGTGGAGGAGCCTTGTTTGGAAGTCGTGGCCACAACTTTCTTCTTGCCCCGAGGGTTAATCATAAGGAAAACAAATTTCCTGGTCTAGAAAATGATCTTATTGCATTGCTTTGAAGTGATCAAAGAGATGGCGGTAGGCAGGGCAACCTCCAGTATCCTATACAACTTATTGGATAAAGTAATAATCACAGAGTGAGGTCTAGACTCATACAACATGTTGCTTCCACAAGTATGGTTGTCCTAATAATACATCACAAACTTCAAGATGAACAACATCACACAGTACCTCATCCATGAAGGGCTTGATACTATAGGGAAGGCGACACTGCTCGCTAACACGAAGAACTCATCCTTGGTGAAGCCACTCGAGGGTGTACAATTGTGGATGTGGTGTAGTCTTTAGGCTTAGCCGCTTCACAACCTCTGTTGAAATGAGATTTTTTTGGCTCTCACCATCGACAATGAACTATAACAGAGAACCCTTCACCCACATCAATGAGTGGAAGAGGTGTTCCCCCTCCTCTGGATTTTCAGGCTCATTCTTCTAGATCTTGGTGGTGGCCACGATGGCATTGTCTCCGCATCAATGATCTATTTCCCTTTGTCATTCTCCTCATCGTGTTCTGACTCAAAGTCACAGCGTGCATCTAATTCAGAGGCCTTCAGCTCGGCCACCAGTGACTACTTGGCCCAACACTCACTTGTGTTGTGTGTGGAGCTCTTATGGAACTCACATCATTTTCCCGTGTTCTTCTTTGTCTTCGTGGTGTTGTTCTTTGCTTGCGGTTTCGGAGAGTTGTCCTGGGTAGCCTTGCCATGGCTCGATCCTTTGCTCTGTGGTTTAGGGGCGCCTTTTCCTTGCTTCAGATTCGCAAATTCAAAGTCTTGTTTCTTCTGTTTAAACTTTTGCTCAACCTTGACAGCATATTGATATGTCGTGCCAAGCGAGGAAATGTAGTGTAGACAGTCGCAATACTTGAGTACTAAATGCTGCTGAGAATCCTTGATACCCAACTTTGTGCGAAGGGTACGGAAAACATGTGTGAACTTCGGCACCTCTTGGTCCCTTCCCTGTTGTAGCGTGGTCCACTTTATGTATTTATTTTCATAGCTCTCGACAGGGTAATTTTGTTCCTTGATGGCGTCTTGAAAATAATCCCAAGTGGGTGAGCTGAAAACAACGAGGATTCACTCTCATCCTTTTGTTCACAGTAGGTTTCCCACTAGTGCTTAATGCGTGGGGCAAATTTGAGAAGTGCAAAAGTAATATTTTCCTAATTGGAAAAGTCATGCACTGAAAAATATCCTTCCAACAAATTTAACTGTTTATCTACGGCGTCTGCATCTAGTGGCACCTACAAAGTCGCTGTTGGATGAAGATGTGTTGCCTACAGGTAGCTGTCGAAAGATTTGGGCAAAGTTATCCATCATCGCATTCCTCTGTCACTCAAGGGCTTCCTCGAGCAACATTTTGAAAGGATCTCCTGCTCCCTCGTCTTTCTTTTCTTCTTCCACAAGAGACCATCAGGGTTGCGAGGCTGGTCTTGCAATGGTTTAACCAGAGCGAGCCCTAACTCCTTATACCCTGACCTCGTTGGGGACATGCAAAGAAAAACAAAGAAAGAGCAGACTACTCTGATACCACTGATCCAAACTTAAACAGAAACACAACAAATTACAAATATAATCATAAATACAGAGATGCAACAGAAATAACAATTCATTTCATTAATAGAAAAACAGTGAACTATGCTTACAAACAGAATGAAAATAAACTGGCTCGAGCGATGGTAGCTTCTCTAAGAAGAGATGTGGCGGCTACATGCCTCTAAACTGTGTTACAATCAAGCTCAAAGGCCTATTTATTATTGAGCAACAAGAAAAAAACCCTAAACAACCAAAACCCTAACCCTGGGAGATGTAACGCCAAGAGTTTGTGAGCCCTGTTGGGATTAGTTGGGCAGCCAACTTCCCGGGGTCATAACTTGGTCATATTATCTTCTTTTGGTGCATTCAATACTTTGTTGGAAATGTCTCTCTTGAGTACTACAGGGTTTGCGGCAGACCCCTGCCTATGGCTACGGGTCTGCAACGGACCTCAAAAAAACATCGTTTAAGGGGGTCAAAACTACTCCAGAAGTTTAGGACCTAAAACACTGCTAAAAATAGTACATGCTAAAATAAATAAGGAAACATATCAAACTGACTAGAGGTTTGGTGGAATAGGCAAGTGGCCACCAATATCCACCTAGATCAATATGGCACTCCAGGATATTATTATGCCTTTGGAGGACCCTACAACATGTACCTATTATTATTTGGCCCCTTATGAGACTTATTTTTACACTTGTGAACTAATTTGGTGGGCTTGTCACCAATACGGGTTTTATTTGCACATTATTTTATCATTAGGGGGCTAATGTAAACCCATACGCTAATTCAAATTCCTTAGGAGGCTATATATGATATTAGATACATTCATTTGTATCATCATTTGACTTGGGATCTCTCTAACCATAAAGAACTTCACATTTTTTTCCTTGAAGGATGAATTTTGACATATGGATTTGGACTATTCACTCTATAACATTGTAAATTTTGATGTTATTATTCTTGTTACTGCATACTGCTAAAATTATGACTAGTTGCATGATCGAAATGTGGAATTGAGCATGTTTTAGCTAATTTAATGTATGGGCCAATGTTATATGAATGAAATGTCCTAGAGATTATTTGTCTTGATAAGCTTGTATCGTTTGCTTTGAAGTATAAATACTTGAAAGTCACTTTTCTTTTCTTTCTCTCAACATTGAATGAAGCTGACTTTCTGGGCCTCCTTATCAAGAAACCAAGCTTTTACTGATCATCATCCTCAACTCCATATCCCCAAGTGAATTAGGCACTGATCCCTAAAAATGGTGGTCATCCCCTTCACCTTTTTACCTTTTTCCCCAAGTCTAACCCTATTAGGTCAACTAAGGCATCAATTTCCCAAGAATTGACTCAAGGAAAAACTTCAATCTCCTAGAGGCTATTGCGCTGGTGGGTCCCCTCCTCCCTCTCCAAATTTGAAACAATTCTAATGGTGGGAACTCCGAGATTCTCAAGCCCTCACTCCAGAACCGAATTTTGCGTAAGCATCCCCAAGGCAAGACCCCAATAGTATCAATTCAACCTTTTGAAATAAATATTCTTGCTTGGTCCTTTCCCCTCACCTTGTCCAAGATACGACCATCATTGGCTGCTACATTCTATCCCAGAACCCACGCTGGGTCTACTTGGCCCTATGTGGTCCCACTTCTCAATCAAGACTATTTATCAAGGGCCATTTGGGAATTCAAGTTTCCAAGAATTATAGGGATTGAGAAACTCCTTTCTGAGCCCATCCTTTCTCCCTGAACGCTCCAATTTTCAAACCTTAACCTTGGTAGACCAAGTCCCTTGCTTAAAGAGCAGGCAAGTTTAATTCCTCACCACATCCTTGGGAAAGTGTTTTCAAGGTCCCTCCTCACCTCTCCATTGACATCTACTTTAAAAAGTGATCCCTACACTACCAAGACTCCTCCCATCGGTGAAAGTCCGTAAAGAGCAAAGAGACTTAGCTGTGGTGATAGTGGACTAAGCCTCCACTGTTGCCCTTGACCTCACAGTTGCCCTCTTAGGAACCCCTTTTAAGTCCACTGCTGGTTTGAGGGTGCATTTAGATGTCTAGAAGATTTCAGATTACAGTTTTGACAGAGATTTTAATTTTCTTTTTTCCTAAGTAGGCAGGTTAGAAATCAGAGTAGCATTTGTTTTTTTCTTTTGCGCAAAGACGAAGCAATAGCCTCGACATCCCAAACTGATAGAGTGAAAACTCCCTGGGCCCCCCTACTCCTTGGCCTAATCAATACAAGCTACAGTTCTTAGTTCAAGTGGTTCAGACTCCAGAGTAGCATTTGTTACCATGTGCTAAAGAATTTCAACAAGGTATCAAGGCAATGTATTTGAAGCCCTCTAGAATTTTGTGTGAAGGATCAGCCAAAGAGTTATCAGGGGGTTTTAGTGGGTTCAGTGACTAATGTAGATTTGTGCCAGTTATTGACAAGGGAACTTAAGAAAGCTTGTAGTGTGTGAAAACTTGGTCGAAGCAGTGAGAGGAGATTGACGCTTGTTCAGTTGGACTTGCAGTAATGGCCATTCTTGGTATGTGAGAGAGTAAATTATTAAAGTCACCTCTAACTTAGTGCCATGGAATTGCAGATTACAGATCCCCCTGAAGCAGCGAACTGTTCATACCATGCGGAAAAGGAAGTCAAACCCCCTAAGAATCCCAAAGATCTGGGAAAGTATGACAAGAATGTAGTGAACATGAAGAAAGGCCTATTAGAATTGATGAAGGATCCTCTAATCCCTTATATCATCAAAAAGAACATTGCCAAAATTGGCCGAGTCGTAAAACAGAGCACATAGGCATTCTGGCTTGACTGTTAAACATTCATTTTTTATTTATTTATTTTGAACCTTAAGTAAACAAATATCCTTTTTTTTTTAATTTTATGATTCATTTTATTTTGTTGATGGTTACTCAATGGCTGCTGTTTGGTGATGGGTGCGCTCCATGCCTGTCTCATACAACTTGTGAACTTTTCATACTCATTTCATTTTATGTTGTTAATGGTTATTCAATGGCTCCTTTTTGGTGATAGGCTCACTCCATACCTGGCCATAAAACATGTTAACATTTCATACCCATTCAAGGACTGGTGGCTTTCCCTAGTTCAGGATTATTTAATTCAGCAACGAGAAAGAGTAATATTCATACTTCAAATATGCTTAAAGCAAATACTCTATAAAAGATGCTAAAATGAATAATAATTAGTACATTTAGGCTGGATAAAGAGAACAGGAAAATCTGTGTCTTGCTTGTGATACCAAAGCTATTTCGTCAGTCCAACTCCGCCATCTCAATTGTAGAGTTGCACACCACCAGTTTATAAAACTAAAACTATTTGATACAAACAACGTCATGCTTTACGCGCTGCAGTTAAAACAAATGCCATAAATGTAGTCAACCATATGATTCTACTGCTGATTTACTGAGTTTCTCAGTTGCAATAGTAGAAGCCAATAAACATTGAACTGTTTACTGAATTTGAGTTACAACATTGTATATTTGTAACCACTTTTAATTCTGAGGAGAATATACATAAATATGAAAACAACAGTCATCAAATGACATGAATCATTTACCGCTGGACAAAATCAAATTACAGTGGGCTAGTTTGTTACAAAGACAAACTTATACGGACTCCTTCCCTACTGGTCCTGCCGTTATTCTAAGCCTTTCCTCAGCATTTTGGTTTGTCGTCTTCTGCTTCTCTTCTAATAAAAGTGAATGTAAATCACTGCCGTTAGCCAGACTGTTAAATTCAACTGATTTGGATGGCAAGGAAGGGTAACGCCTCTGGCATAATGTCATAAGCCGTTTTATTGATTGCAAATATTTTCTAGTAGTTTCATCATTCATAATATGAGCCACACTATTTGTGTAGATCTTTTCTCGAGCTGAACGTTCATGAATACCAACCATAGTAACACCAATAGGCCAAGGTGCATTTCCGATGGCCATCTTGATATATTGGTCCATTGCAGCCAAATAATCCCTCTTCATGCAGCATTCAACAACCACCAGCAAACCCTGGCGAATGTCATCGGGTAGGGACTGCATGACAAGAGAAAATATAATTAAAATTTTGATAATCATTAGAACATGATAACCAAAATTTAATTCATTTACTCATGTACAAAATGGAAATAATTGGATTTTTCTTTAACTCAACAGCCAATGGAGCTTAATTCCAGCTTAATGAACTTAAGCAATTTTTGAGAGAAGATATAACCAATATGGGACTATTTTTCACTGTCCTCAATTACCAAAAATGTAATTTGAATTGGAATTCTGCAAGGGACTGTATTTAGATTATCTCTGGGACTGTTGAAATTTTTGGGTGTAGATTCACTGAAGACTTTATGACGATGATCTTTGGGATTGATATTCTGTTATGGCTTTATGGGAGGGGGGATACCAATGAAATTATTCTGTTTCCTCCACATGCTACTCAGCGAAAGACAGTAATTGGGGTTGCAACTTCACGGGGCGGGGGATGAATTTGTGGCATGTGCAACCCTTCGACCTCGCCCTCGGATCAAGACCTACTTTAAGCAAATTCTTGGAGTGTATTTTTTCATTTAGTAATAATTTATCTGGTTGCGTGAAGTTGCCACTAGCCTTCTAAATTAAATTAAAATTTTAAGAGTTAAATTGAAGAGAAAAGAAACATCAACGGGGAGCCTCATTGAAATATATTGTAAAGAAAAAGAGAGCAGGTACATACCCTTTTCCTACAAAACTTGAAAAGAGGTTTGAGATAGCGAGCACACTGCTGAAAAGTTGCAACCATCGACTTCCCCTTTCCAGTCCTCTTATCGGCCTCCGACCTGTCCTCCAATTCCTGCTCCCACTCTCTCAGAAGCCTCTTGAAGAACACCAAGATCTTGTCCTCGTCACAAAGCTCATCAAAATCACTCTTCAATCGCTTCAAATCCTTGTCAATGTCGATTCCAGAAATAAAACCCCCTTCACCACCGTGATCGTCGGAACCTCCCCCGCCGCCGCCTTCTCCCCCATCGTCGATGATCCCGTCGTTGTCGTCCTTCTTCTTCTTCCGATCAAGATTGAGAATTCCCGTCTTCTGACGCTTTTTCAGCTCCGCCAAGTCCCGCAAGAAATCGTTCCTCTGGCCTTCGGTCATATCGCTGTCGAGCTCCATAATTCCGGCGTTTAACAGAGATTTCAACCTTTCAAGCCTGGCATCGTCGTCTTCGCCGAATAGGGTTATGGGCTGCTTTAGAAACCGGAGACGTCGGATCACTTCCGCCTTCGGGAGAACCAACTCGTCGATTTTATGTTCTTCACCCATTTCATCCTTCGACTTGGATTTGACGGAGTTCTTGTTTAGGGCAGATGACGGGATTTCTGATTCAGGGGGGGTTGGGCCAGATTCGGGATTTTTCTGACCTTTCTTTTGCTGGAGTTCCTTTTGCTCTTCCTCGCGGATTCTGTCAAGCTCTCTCTGCTCGATTTCCGACCGCTTCACGAACTTTCGCCCCCCGAAATCGGAATCGACTCTCTGCCGCTTCCGTTCCAGCTCTTTCTTTAGGAAATCCATTGTCAAATGGCCAGAAGATTTAATGTTAGGCCTGAAAGATTGAAGATCTGTGATAATGGACTTGTATAAAACTGAGCAGGAGGGTTTCTGGATTTCTCCGGAATTTATGTTGCCGTAGTGAGAAAAAGTGGACAATAATAATCTCGCAAGCACCTAGCATAATGTCCTGTAGAAATTTGGTCATATATGAATACCCAGTGCCCTCCAAAGTGTCATTACCACACAAAAAAATCCGACGCATGATATTGTTTCGATAAGTACTTGTTTCGATAAGTACAGTGATGTGTGGTTTGACAGTAAATTCATATGGGCGAAGCTCGGAGAGAACTAAGTTCAAATTTCATTCATTGAGTACAATGACTTGCTGTGGTGACGGCTAGAGGGGCGGATTCCTCTTTCTCGTTTGGTAATACTCTTGGTGTTATAGTGGTGTTGAGGTTTGATCCTGGGTCTTCTTAGTGTTATAGTGGTGTTGAGGTTTGATCCTGGTTCTCCCTAGATTAGGCCTGGCAGTTACCGATTCACCATGTCTTAAAGAAAAAGATATTGTTTCCATAAAATGTGGTGTCCCATTAATGAATAAAGTTAATGTAATTTTTATGTTTTGGTGTTATTTTTTGGAATATTTTTTTGTTGGGTTGAAATTATAATATTTTATATTTTAATTGTATTTTTAATATATAAATGAACTTAATGTTTTGATTTTTTTTTAATAGAATTATATTTTTCATTAAATTAATGAGAATAATTTAGGAACAAAGGATAAAAAGTCGTTTTATTAAATTATGTCAAGTTCGTCATACAAATGATCACTTATAAGTTTATTTTATATAATAGGTTGATATCCAAGCAATGGGGAAGGTTTATTCCTTCATTAAAGATAATCTTTTTTGCATCAATGTTGTAATAAAAAGATTATCTTCTTACTTTGCTTGCTTGGTTGAGCAACGGGGATCTAGATGGCACGAGTGATACTCTAGTTGGTGGCTTATTACCACATGCAAGCTCAAACATTGCATCTTATTTTATGATAGAAATATGCTCTACTTTAGATCACTAATCACATTTCTCATTATGGATTTTTGTCACAACATTATGTGTAAGATAGTCTTGTAATTCAAATCGAAGAGTGACTAAGATAAATGTTTAAACTTTTGTGGCTAGTGTCAAGACATGTGAAAATACTTTTTGAATAAAGCCTAGTGTTTTAAGAATCTCTAAGATGACAAAAATACAAGACTAATATTATCAATCAAGTGCACTTGTTGCTTCAAAGTGCCAAATTATTGGTTTAAGGTTAATCACTAATGATAAATTGGTTGAAGAATGTCTAATAAAAGAGGTTGAAGCTGGAAATATGCATAATGATAACCAAGGGAGATGGGTGACTTAAATAAGTGGAAAGACTCCTTGAAGTAGCTAAGCACAATGTCAACCTTATCCCTTTTAAATTTTGAGGGTCATTTCAAGGATTTTGGTTATGGGCGCACCTTCGTTATATATTTTTGCACTCATGGGAGCTTGGAAAAGAGTTCCTCAACCATAGTATGTTTTAAGATTAGTGTGAATGAAAAGGAGGATTTCTCTTCACAATAAATATTGAGTTCTATCTTGTTGCTTTGGTTCAATTTCATTAACTAGCTATTAAACATCCTCATTATCCCTCTTCTAATATCATTTTGCTAATTCTTGAATTATATCCTCGTTTTGGGGTTTGTTTGCATGGCCTAGAGGGCTAAGGTTTCGCATCAAATATGATGCGTGGTTGTTAAAGGACAGTCTACTACTAGAATTTGGGGATTGATCTATCTTCATGGGACCTCTCTTCTTACCTCTAATTTTAAAACAATTTAAACCTCATATTGGGTGGAGTAAAGCATTATTACATTATTACATTGTGAGATGAGGATGATCAGAGAAAGCAAGGAGATTGTTATTATTGTTTGTTATATGATGCCTTCTTTGGGAAATTACATAAAAATGTGTGAATGTCTTACTTACTATGGTCAAAAGACATGAAACACACATTATTGATGACGACAAAGTCTTTAAGTCATAAATATATTGATTAAACCACAAAATTTTAAAGATGGAAACATGCGCAGTGATAATCAAGGGAGATGGGTAACTTGAATGAGTGGAAATACTCCTTAGAGTAGCTAACCACAATGTCAACTTTATCCTTTCTAAATTTTGAGGGTCGTTTTTAGGGATTTTGGTTATGGGTGCAAATGTGTTCCTCGTTGTACATTATGCCCTCATAGTAGCTTGGAAGAGATTTCCTCAAATATGGTATGTTTTAAGATTCAAGAGAATGAAAAGGTGGATTTCCCTTGTTCACAATAAATATTGAGTTTTAACCTCGTTACTTTGGTTCAATTTCATTAACTAGGTATTAAACATCCTCCCTATCCCTCTTCTGATATCCTTTTGCTAATTCTTGAATTATATCCCTATTTTTAGGTTTATTTGCGTGGATTTGAGGGCTAAGGTTTAGCATTGAACATGATGCATGGTTGTCAAAGGACACTCTACTATCAAAATTTGGGGATTGATCCATCTCTGTGGGGCCTCTCTTCTTACCTCTTATTTTAAAACAATTTAATCCTCATCTTGTCATTACATTGTGAGATGAGGATAATCAAAGAGAGCAAGGCAATTGTTATTATTACTTGTTATATGATGCCTTCTTTGGGAAATTACATCAAAATATGTGAATATTCTACATACTATGGTCAAAAGACATGAAACACACATTAATGATGATGGTGAAGTACGGGATTAAACCACAAAATATTCAGATCATTTTCCCCCATACATTATTTAAGGGTGGGGTTATAACCAATGGCTAAACATCGTTGATGCAAAAATGGTGATAAGATACCAACATGTATCCCTCTTAAGGATGAATGCACAACCTTTGACATATGCATTGATTTTAAATCGCAGCTACTTGGGAACATATTAAAGGATAGCTAAAAGAACATGGTATGAGAACATAGATACAAATTAACCTAATTTTTTTGTTTATGTTGGATTAATTGTATAGCGTGGTCACTGAGTCAATCAAGAAATACTTAAGAAAGGCTTCAATCATGGTTTTCCTTCCTTGTTATATCCCTTAACACCCATACCTAATCCTTACACAATTCACGCATTTGTGATTTCTTGGAAGATACCACCAATGTATATAGTTGTGGGTTTACTCTAAAGAACATGATCCTCAAAGCCAATTTAGACGATTCATTGTAATCATTTTGATCCATTGAATTTTACAAGGCTTTAATCACAATCTCAACTATGTTAGACCAAACCTTAACATTAGTTGTGCTCTAGATTGTGGACAATTGAGAGCCCTATAGACCAAATGTATGTTGAGTGAAGTTGTCATTGATGTCAGATCCCTATCCCTAGCTATAGGAATGATGGAAAAGAGCTTAAAATGATGTCATAGCCCTAGAAGGAATGTCAAATCATGTGATAAGAAGAAGGAAGAATGATTCAACTTGGCTCCCATAGGCTGTTACTTGTCCACACTAGGACACCACCCAAACTAGAATGAAATCAACACTATCTCATCAACATACCTTTGGTTGTGCATACTGTTTTAGCTCTACACTAGTTAAGGCACCCATAAAATATATCATAGCCCTAAAACTGCTCCAACAGTCACCTAGAAGACTGCGACCTTCCTTCCACAAGACCCTCCTTCCTTCATTGCTCTATATGGCACCCTATTTGATCTTGTTGAGGACAACAGTCCTCACAAAACTCTTCTACAGGACTCCCTTTTATCACATGCTTTGACATTCAGCTACTCAATAATTCATCAAAACCACGAATCATGTCATTGTTGAGCATGGTGGTGTTAAACACGTCCCATGTTCTTGTAAAACCTGTGTTGAAGTTTCTAAGTCTAACAGTTAGAAACCCTCCATGTACTTTCTCATTTATTCCTTTCTACTTGTTCTGATTAATTAACAAGTTATTTACCATGTAAATACTAAAAATAAACACAAGTACATGTTCAACGCATTACAGATCATCAACTGAAGGAATCATAAACAAGCACACAAATGACATCGTTATTTTTGGGCTAATGTCCCCGAAAAAACCCAATGCGGGAAAACCAGTGCAGCTATTTGAGGGTTTTATTTATTAAGCAGTTTCAGAATACAATCTAGGTGCCAAATCTAGCTCACCCAACAAAGAAAAATCTCGGCAGTAGTACCTCTCCTTCGAATACAGATGCTCCCGCTGAAACCCTAGATAAACACTCCAGCAACTCCTCAGCTCCAATCTGCCCCACAAAAAAACCCCAACGTCAGCCTCTAGGGACTGCGTCAGCGTCTTCTGCCTTCTGCGTCAACTTTCCCAGCAGTTCCGTTGGTTCTGGCTGTTCCCAGTGTAGAAATTCTCACTGTATATTACCTGATAATGTAATATACTAAAGCAAAGTACTTAATCTACTTCTACAATCAAACTTGCAAAAGATTAATCGATTTGAGAAAGATCAAATAGAACACATATAACAGAGAAGAAGAGTCAATACACATGAAACACGAAAGATAACTATGGGGAAAGCCTCAACTAAAAACCCCGCTATTTGTATTATCATACAAGTGGAAATATCTCGGGATTACACAAAGCTTTAGCTCTCACAACTATCCAGCTCTTAGTACAATCCCTCATTGCTGCTCATAGACAGAATAGACAACTCATATGCCTTCTCCTCTGTCCTCCAAGCCTCCTATTTCCTTGCCTTGTTTCTCCTAGGTGATCCTATTCTTACCAAGTAAAACATTGATCACTCACACTGATCTCACACCCTGTAAAACTGCGCAATCCTCAAGGAACCTTATTCCTTTTGAATGGATGAGTTTCCTTTATAGGAAAATTCCTCCAACTGATAGTACATTGTCCTTGTCCTTAATCTCAACTGGGTCTTTGTCTGAACTGACATGCATGAGTTATTTATGAGAGAATCTTCAATTATCTAGAGTACACTAGTTGCATGCATGCATGCATTAACTGACTGAACTCACAATTAGTTCCTCCAACTGTTTGGAACTAATTTAATTGGACTTAACTCAGTTAACTGAGCTAACTAATTACAACTCAAATACAACTCATCCTTATCTCCTTAATTAAGTGATAACTTCCTCAATCAAAGGGATAATTGTTGCATGTCTTCACAAAGGCTTCCTGTTTGATTTTCTCCAACTACTTAATTCAATATGAATTAATTAGTTATTTTTCAAAAAGCTGGTGAGACTAAATTCAAATTTTAATTCAAGAACAAATTAAAATTGGAATATACTGAATGTTATTTTTAACATTTATATTTTTAGCATTTCTTGTTGCTATTCTCAACACTCCCTCTCAACAAGAAAGGAATTCAACTTGATCCCGATCCTGAACCTTTGGAATGTTTTGCATGCAACACTTCTCTCTAGTGTTGATGCTCTAGCAACTCCAAAAAAAAAAAAAAACATCCAACCGAATCAGTATGATGCATCTGTCAACAAAGTCTTTGATTGTTATTGCCTCTGTTGACTGAAAACTCTGCGCTTCTATTGAATCTGCCTTTCTGCACTGTTGTCAATCCTTCTCTGCGCTCTTCAGTGTCTAACTACTCTAGCCTCTGTCACTTTGATCTCTGATTGCATTAATCCCACTGATTCCTCCCGCTATTATGTACTTTGGGCTCCCATAGCAAGGTATGATCCATTAGATAAAACCTCTCAATGGACCCTGCCCAATTTTAGCCTTCTTGGGACTATCACTTCACATCGCCCCACCTCACACCTAGAGGTCTGGCTGCATGTGATCCCTCTGCCCACTTCTCCAATTGTGGCTCCTCCACAATTGTCTAAGACTTCTTTTGGGACTACATGTTGAGAGGTAATTTACTCTCCCTCTCAACCACCAAGTCTCTAACATTTGCCTTGCTCCTCAAGGCTTTGCATGCATCTTGTATCTCAAGTGCATACAGGTTCTTGGCTAGCACACCAATCTGTTTCATCTTTCTCGTCTTCACGAAATTTTCTAGAAAAAGAGCTGATTTTAAATCAGCGATATCTCCCTCATCCGAACCCCGATTCAACTGATTTTTTTTTTTGAATTTAGGTATTTTTTTGCAAGGAATCTAGATCTGCTATTTGTTTCTAAAAATTTTGCACAAAATTTTCATATCTGCTCTGCAAACTCGCGGTCCCTTTTTATTTTATTTTATTTTTTATTATTTATTTATTTATTTATTATTATTATATTATTATTATTATTATTATTTTACTTCGAATTCTCTCTTTCTTATACTGTTCATAGCTCCGATAAACTTGGCTCTGATACCATGTAGAAATTCTCATTGTAGATTACTCAATAATGCAATATACTAAAGCAAAATACTTAATCTACTTTTACAATCAAACTTGCGGAAGCTTAATCGATTTGAGTAAGATCAAACAAAACACATATAACAGAGAAGAAGAATCAATACACATGAAACATAGAAAAATATTTTGGGGAAAGCCTCAGCTAAAACCCCACTATCTGTATTATCATAGAAGTGGAAATATCTCAGGATTACACAAAGCTTTAGCTCTCACAACTATCCAACGCTTAGTACAATCCCTCACTGCTGCTCATAGACAGAATAGACAACTCATATGCCTTCTCCTCTGTCCTCCAAGCCTCCTATTTCCTTGCGTTGTTTCTCCTGGGTGATCCTATTGTTACCAAGTGTAACACTGATCACTGAGACTGATCTCACACCTTGTAAAACTGTGCAATCCTCAAGGAACCTTATTCCTTCTACATGGATGAGTTTCCTTTATATGAAAATTCTTGCAACTGATAGTACACTATCCCTGTCTTTAATCTCAATCGGGTCTTTGTCTAAATTGACATGCATGAGTTATTTATGAGAGAATCTTCAGTTATCTGGAGTACACTAGTTGCATGCATGCATGCATTAATTGATTGAACTCACAATTAGTTCCTCCAACTGTTTGGAACTAATTTAACTAGACTTAACTCAGTTAACTGAGCTAACTAGTTACAACTCAAATACAACTCATCCTTATCTCCCTAATTAAGGGATAACTTCCTCAATCAAAGGGATGACTGTTGCATATCTTCACAAAGACTTCCTGTTTGATTTTCTCCAACTAATTAACTTAAGATGAATTAATTAATTATTTTTCAAACAGCAGGTGAGACTAAATTCGTATTTTAATTCTCAATTTTAATTCAAGGACAAATTAAAATTGGAATATACTGAATGCTAGTTTTAGCATTTCTTGTTTCTATTCTCAACACCCCGCAGTTCCGGCTTCTGCCCTTTGCGTCAACTTTCCCGGCAGTTCCGACAGTTCCCAGTAGTTCTGGTTGTTCCTAACAGTTCCAGCTTCTACCCTCTGCGTCAGCTTTCCTGGCAGTTCCGGCTTCTGCCCTCTGTGATCCGAATTTAAATAGGAACGCAACAAATTACATATATAACCATACATATAGAGATGCAACAGAAATAATATTTCATTTCATTACTGTAAAATATTGAAATATGCTTACAAATAGAAATGGAAATAAACTAGCTAGGGTGATGGTAGCTTATCTCTGAGAAGAGATGTGGCGGCTACATGCCTCTGAACTGTGTTACAATGAGGCTCGAAGGCCTATTTACTGTTGAGAAACAATGGAAAACCTTAAACATCCAAAAACCTAATCATAGAAGATGAAACGCCAAATTGTGAGCCCCGTTTGGGTAAATTGGTACATCAACTTCCCGGGGTCGTAACTTTGGCATACAATCTCCATTTGATGCGCATAATATCTCGTTAGAAAGATCTATTCGAGAACTACAACTTTGGGAAGAGAAACATTAGTCCATGGAACCATTTTGCTCCCAGTTTTCCCAAAAAACGTCGTTTAGGGCCTCAAAACAATTCGGGAAATTCACGACCTGAAAAACTGCTAAAAATAGTAAACTGTGTTACAACTAAGGAAACTGAAAAGTTGAAAAAAACAATGGTGGGGGTCCAAGTGGACTTGGTGGGTGGCCACTGATATCCACCTGGATCATTCCTCCCCCCCTTAGGAAGCAATGGTCCCCATTGCGTTGAGTTCCTCCATGAGATGAGGAAACTTTTGTTGAACTTGGTCCCTGGTGAGCCACTTGCCCTGATGAAGGAGTTGGCCTGCTTTGACAACTCGATACAGTTGGATATTCTGTTGGAGAGTGTGCTTGATATGCGTGTCCATGATCTAATTAGTTGTAGCTTGTTCCATGCAATATGGATTTAACTCTATGGGTGTGAGTTGTTCTGCAGTGTTGGATGTGTCTAGTAATGGTGGAAAGTATGGTCGAAGGCGGTCCACATTGAACACTAGGTGCAGGCCAAGGAATGGGGGAATGTTGAGCTCAAATGCATTGTCTCCCACAGCCTTGGTAATGGTGTAAGGACCATATCGGAGTGGTCTAAGTTTTCGATAGGTAAGGCGTTCCTTTTGTAAATGCAATCAGACTTTGTCACCCACCTGAAACTTGTGTGGCAGCCGATGTTGATCATGTCGCTACTTGTACTTAGCATTTGATTTCTCCAGAATGTCGTGGACCTGCTAGTGAATATGTTGGATGTGCTCAATGAAGTTGTTTGCCTTATCTGTTTCGGATTGGACATGAGCCGAATCTGCGTGAGTAGCTGCAAATGGCATGGCCACATCAATGGGACATATTGGCTGGAATCCCAAGCCCACCTGAAAAGGGTTGTGGCTAGTCGAGTTGTGGAGAGCCCAGTTGTAGCTGTGCTAAACATAGGGGAGGTTCTCATCCCATGTGCGTGGATGATTTGAGTTGTACATGCGCAGAATGTGTACGATCATCCAGTTGACAACCTCTGTCTGGCCATCAGTTTGAGGATGGAAGGTTGTGGACTTAGTGAGTTTGGTGTCCAGCATCAGCCAGAGACTGGACCAAAATGTACTGAGGAACTTGCTGTCCCAATCTGAGATGATAGACTATGGGATCCCAAAGTGCACCCACACTCGTTCAAAGAAGAGTTTAGCAATGGCTTCTGTTGTGATATTCTTCTTGCAAGCCACCATAATGTCCATCTTCGAGAACTTGCCGACGACCACAAAAACACAGTTGTTTCCATGCTTAGTAGAAGGAAGGCCCGACATGTAATCCATGGATATGGATTCCCAAGGTCGACTAGGGGCAGGCAACAGGGTATAGAGGCCTTTCTTCTTGATGGTCGGTTTGGCAATGGCATAGGTAGTGCATGATCTGATGTACTTCCCAACATCCTGTCGAAGATCCGGCCAATAGAAATACTTTTGTAGTACTGCCACCATTTTCTCGACCTCAAAATGCCTAGCAGCCCGATTGTAGTGTGCTTCCCAAATCATCTTGGCACGCTCGCTTGAAGGAACACAAAGGTGACCCAGGTGGCATAACAGGGCATCCTGGAGGTGAAAATCTGGAACATGTTGACCCTCCAAGAGTGTCTAGTATGTGTGGCCGAATTTTGGGTCACTTTTGTAGAGAAGTGGCCAAACAGAAGTCTTGTACCCACAAGAGTTGAGCACAGTGGTTAACGCCATGATCGGTGGTCGACTGAGGCAATCTGCAACATTATTGGTGCTACCCTTCTTATACTTAATATTCAAATGGAATTGTTGTAGGTATGTGGACCACTTATGATGGCGATCATTCTGCAATTTCCCTTGGGTTTGCATGAATTGCAGGGGTCGGTGGTCTGTGTGGATGATTGTTTCCTTCCCCAAAATGTAATGCTTCCATTGTCGGCAGTGCTGCACAATGGAATACATCTCTTTGTCATAAGTGGGATACTTCCGGACTGTGTTTGAAAGTGTCTCACTGTGATATTCCACTGGATGCCCATGTTGAGTAAGGATGGCCCCAATAGCATAGTCAAAGGCATCTGTCTCGACCTCAAATGGTTGTTGAAAGTCTAGTAATGCAAGCATTGGTGTCGAGCAGAGGCGATCTTTCAACTTTGTGAATGCCTTCTTTTGAGATTCAGACCAAACTTGCTTTCGCTCCTCCCTTGGTGACTTGATTCAAGGGCCAAGTGATATGAGAAAATCCCAACACGAACCTATCGTAGAAGTTGGCAAGACCTAGAAAGCTGTGGAGCTCTATTAGAGTGGTTGGAGATGGCCAATCCCGATGACTTGGATCTTGGCTAGATCCCGTTCATCAATAATGTATCCTAGATACTGAACCTAGGTCATGCCAAAAGTGTATTTCTCCAAATTGGCACATAACTTGTGTTGCCGCTGTGTTTAGAGAACCTGTTGGATGTGGTGGAGGTGCTCTTCCCAACTCTGGCTAAAGATCAGGATGTCAT
The DNA here is from genome assembly GCA_000404065.3 of Pinus taeda. Lineage (NCBI taxonomy): Eukaryota > Viridiplantae > Streptophyta > Pinopsida > Pinales > Pinaceae > Pinus > Pinus taeda. Next base: position 135,942 of record APFE030970544.1, on the reverse strand, counting down.
CCAAGTATACCACTACAAATGATTTGGCGAATGGCCGCAAGATGTCATCCATTAGCCTCATGAAGGTTGCAGTGTAGGAATTTACAGGTTAAGTTCCTCAGACAAAACACCAAAGGACACCGCTCACAAACAGATCACAGATCAATACACCAGTATTGTTGACGTGGTTAAAACCCTCAAAGAGGGAAATACTCCACGGGCTAAGCCAACGCGGCCACTTCAGGAAATTTATTAATAAAAGAATGAAAATTTACATAAGTTTTTCTCATGAATGGTTACCATACAAATGACCCTCCATGCTCTTTAAATAGAGATCATGGACCAATCAGGTGTTAAGCCACGGATCAAGTGTCGGTAATACCAAGGAGAGAATGAACCGTCAGATCACTACATGTCGTGACCGTCAGATTGTAAGTTACAAAAGTACATAGTAAAGAAACACACTTTACCTAACTCTACACTAGACCAAGTTATACTTAACTATTTCTTGTGTCGGAATATCCTAACATCCCCCCTTAATAACAACTTGCCATAGGATTGAAGGATGTACAAATATGACACAATAGGAGAAGGAAGGAGGCATTAGAGCCTATTCCCCCTTAGTGACAACTTTTTGAACTCTAACCATAAATCAAAATTTAGTAAACTTCGCCTCTGTGAGAGCCTTTGTAAAGATGTCTGCAACTTGATCATTTGTTGAACAATATTGCACTTTAAGAACATGGTCATGAATGAGCTTTCTGATGAAGTGCATGTGCAATTCAATGTGTTTGTTGTGTTGATGTTGGAATGGATCTTTGCATAGTTGAATGGAACTTTAACTATCACACCGAAGTGTAGTCAGATGTCGCTGCTAAAATCCAAACTCTGATAGGATTTGACGAAGCTACATGGCTTCCTTACTAGCTTCTACGACACCATGATACTCTGCTTCTGTTGAAGAAAGAGAAATGGCACTTTGTTTCTTGCAAGCCTATGTAATAGGTCCTGAACCAAGAGTGAACACATAACCTCGAACATAACGAAGTATTCTTTTAGCTGCTTTCCAATGACTTTCATGTGGGTTTTTCATAAACCGAGCAATAAGGCCAACAACAAAGGAAAGGTCAGGACGAAAATGGGTTAGATACAAATATTTTCCTACAAGTTGATAGTATAAGGTAGCATCAACTTTAGGTGAATTACAAGTGACTGAAAGTTTGGCTCCATACTAAAAGGGAGAAGGGGTTGGCTTACAGTCTTCCATGTGAAAATGGCGTAGAAGATCACAGGCATACTTGGACTGGAAAAGGGAAATACCTTCCTTGGATTGCAAGACTTGAAGACCAAGAAACTAATGCAAGTGTCCTAAGTCTGTCTTTTCAAACTTCTTTTTAAGGCTGGACTTCACATGGTTTATAAGGTTGGGATCACTACCAGTAAGGATAAGATCATCAACATAAAGAACAAGAATGATAAGGGACTTGCCCACTTTCTTGTTGTAGACAGTGTTGTCAGAATGACACCTAGAAAAGCCAGTTTCTAAAAGAAAGCTATCCATTTTGACATACCAAGCTCGAGGGGATTGCTTGAGACCATAAAGGGATTTCTTTTGCCTACATACAAGGTTGGAGTCTATTTGTATAAAGCCAATAGGTTGTTCCATATATAATTCTTCATGCAAGTCCCCATGCAAGAAGGCAGATTTAACATCCATCTGATGGACTTCCCATTTGAAAGAGGCAACAAGAGAAAGAACAAGGCAAATAGAGTTCATTTTGGCAACAGGGGAAAAGGTTTCAGTATAGTCAATGCCTTCTAATTGTGAAAAACCCTTAGCAACGAGACGAGCTTTATGTTTATCAACTTTTCCATTTGGTCCATACTTGGTTCTGTAAACCCATTTGCATCTAATAAGTTTTCGTCCCTTTAGTAGAGGAACAAGATCCCATGTATCATTTGCCAATAATGAATGATATTCTTCATTCATAGTTGCATCCCAATCTGGATGGCCTGAAGCTTCTGCAAAGGTGTCAGGATCATAATTAGTTGAAGCTTGAGCCAGTAAAGAAGAGGCTTTATCGAACTGAGAACGTGTATGTTGCTGATTTGTAGGATCATCGGCAAGAGCACCTGCTGCATCCCGAGTAGCACAGACCCATTTTGGAAGCTAAGGAGCTGAAGGAGGATCCTGAGAAGGTGGGGGCAGATTGTCATCCTCGCTGTCATCATCTGAAGAAGAAATATTTTTAGAAGTAGAAGGGACAGAGAGAGGTGGCACATCCGTCGAACTAGGCTTGTAGGCCGATATATTTTCAGAAAACTTTACATCTCTTCTAATGATAACATTTTTGGACTTAAGTGGAATAAGTCTGTATCCTTTGAAATCTTCAGAGTATCCAACAAAATACATTTTTCACTCTTAGGTTCTAAAGCTTTATGTTTCTCATCTGGAATATGGGCCCATGCTTCACTTCCAAAAACACGAAAGTGACTTACATCTGGTTTAATTGAGCTCCATGCTTCTTCTAGAGTCATATTCTTTAAATAGGAGTGTTATTTATTATGTAATTTGCACCATTAATTGCTTCTAGCCAAAAATTAAGACTAATTCCTTTAGATTGAAGCATACAATTAGCCATTTCCTTTAAGGTGCGATTCTACCTTTCAGCTACACCATTTTGTTGTGGAGTATATGGAATAGTGTGTTGCATTTTAATTCCATTCTCAGTGCAAAAGTTGATGAATTTGTTGTTAACATATTCTCCACCATTATCATATCTTAGCTTAAGAATTTGATGTCCAGATTGTTTTTCAACAAAGGCCTTAAAGGCCAAGAACATGTTAAATACTTCCACTCTTGAGTTTTAAGAAGTATACCCAAGTGCGTCTGGAGAAATCATCAATGAAAGTTAAAAAAAATACTTGTACCAGAGAATGAAACAACTGGAGAGTGGACCACATAAATCACTATGCACAAGCTGTAAAGGGGTTGAGGCGTGCCAAGAGGCACGTTTTTCAAAACTATCCCAATGATGTTTTCCGAGTACACATCTAGAACAAACACCATCTCTGCAAGATACCATTGGAAGACCTGTCACCATATTTTCTTTACATAGATTCTGAAGGGAGTGATAGTTTAAGTGACCAAATCGCTCATGCCGAAGTTTGCTCACTTCATCATTATGAGCAACAAATATAGAGGGAAGATTTGATGACCCAAATTTGTTCAACTTATACAACCTTGTAGAATCATTAGCAATGCCAATAGCTAAAATCTGTGTGGATCTCTTAGGTCCTTAATTACAACATCGTGAGGTGAAAATTCAATGATTTTACCTTCACCTGAATGAGTTATCTGATATACAGATAGAAGGTTGCAGGATAAGGTTGGAACACATAATATATCATTAAATTGACCATTGTTTATATGAACAGTTCCAATCCCTATAACATTAAGAGATCTATCATCACCAACATATATATTTTTGGTGTTACAATCATTTAAAGAAGAAAACATGGCTTTGTTTTGACCATGTGATAAGAAGCTCCAGAATCAATGAGCCACTCATGAGAATTAGAAGAAGAAGATACATTTAGTGCATATTCAGACTGAGATGTTTGACAACCACATGCAGAAAGTGTTATTCTTGAAGATGAAGTTGAAGTTAAAGAGTGCTCCAAATGGATGTTATGCTTCTTCATTGCTGCTTCCAAGGCTTCCATCTTCTTAAAGCATTTGCGTTCTAAGTGGGCCATCTCGATTACAAAAGTGACAATGTCTATCAGTCTTCTTCCCTTTGTTTTTATTTGCCTTATCATTTTGTTGAAATGATTTTTCATTTTGAGCCTGAAATTGCTTAGGACCCTTGTTTGGTTTAGGCCATTCTTTTTAGGATACAACTTCTTAGGATTCTTTGAATTTGGTTGTTGTTGGGCGGGTAAGGCTTTCTTAGAAGAGTTTCCAAGATAAGGAAGACCAAGGTGTAAGAGTTTTTCTTGTTCTCTTATTAAAGAATCACAAAAAGAATCAAAGGAAGGGGACTTGTAGTCTTGTCCTTGAGAAATGAAGGCTTCTCTTGTAGAATGGAAGGTGGAAACAAACACAGAGCAGGCTGGTCCCAACTTAGTAAGAATGGAATAGATAAGGTTACTATCTTCTTTCTTAACCTTAACACCTTCCAAGAGAAGTCTAAGGGTCTTGAACTTGGACAAAAAATCTTCAATGGAAGAAAAATTATTGGGGTCCAATGTAAGCAACTCATTTTCGAGTTGATGGGCTCTAAGTTCATTTTTAATTCCAAAAACTTTAGTGATCTATTTCATTGCTTCATTAGGAGTATTAAGTTCTGCGATATGGAATCTAAGGTCTGGAGAAATGGACATCCCTATCAACCCATGTGCTTGATCTTGCCTATTTTCCCATTTGGCTGCCTTATCTTCATCTTTCGGTATGGTTTCTTGGCCTGAGACTATTCTATAAAGACCTTTACTTCTAAGTAAATCCATAATGTGGGACCACCATTGGAAGTAGTTGGTGCTGTCAAGAATAACTTGGCGTGGACTTTCCATTTTAACGGAAACTGAAGCTATAGATGCTAAAACTAAATGTTCCAATGGAAAGATATCAAAAAATTAGGCTGATTAAAAAAAATGGCTTCTGAATGAAGAAGTTATGGCTTTTTGAAGAAAAGTTGTTGAAGATGCTGACAAAGTGCAGGAATGTGCGGAAATGAATGATAATGTTATATTTAAAAAAAAAAAAATCTGCCCCTTTCCAAACTTAATCTAATTAGCTCAACAAAGAGAAAGACTTGAACTCAAGACCTCTATTCTCATAAAGTATCTTTGGACCAAGTGAGCTAGTTTAAAAGGCTAGTAATTTTTGAAAAAGAGGAAGGGTTTTTTTTTTTTTTTTGAAAATTCACCGAAGCTTTGGGGTGCGTGCTTACTTGAGAGAGCTCTTTTTTGCCTGCAAAACAAAAACCACAAAACCCAAAACGAACATACAAAAAAGAAACAAACCTTATGGTTTGAAGTTATCTTTACTCGGAAACTAACAATTTTCCTCAATGTTTCTGATTTTCCGAGATCACGCTAAGGCGCGGCGGAGAAAAGAAAACACATGAGAAAAGAAACTTCATTTCTGTTTCTGATTTTCCCATATTGCACAGAGTCGCGGGGTAAAGAGCATATGCAGAAATGAAAGGTGTAGATTCAATAATAAAAAACAAAGAGATAAATAAACCGAAATAAACAAAGAGAAAATAACTAGAAAGTGCAAATAAACAGTGTATACCTCCAGATCTTAAAAATGATGTAGTTATGGCTACCAGAAACCTTTTCACGTGAAATGAAAGGGATTCCTCACTGGAAAAAATGCTCCTAACACAATAGAGCAATCCTCTCGGCCCGAAAGCAGTCAGAAACAGTAGATCTAGGAAACGACAGTTAGTGTAGTTCTACCGGCTTCAGATTTGGATCACCAACGGATGCGACCCTCAAATAGCTCCAATACCATGTAGGAATTTACAGGGTAAGTTCCTCAGATAGAAGACCAAAGGAAACCACTCACAAACAGATCAAAGATTAATACACTAGTATTGTTCACGTGGTTAAAACCCTCAAAGAGGGAAACAGTCCACGACCTGAGCCAACACGACCACTTCAGGCAATTCATTATTAAAAGAATGAAAATTTACATAAGCTTCTCTCATGAACGGTTACCCTACAAATGACCCTCCATGCTCTTTAAATAGAGATCATGGACCAATTGGGTGTTAAGCCACGGATCAAGTGTCGGTAATACCGAGGAGAGAATGAATTTGTCGAATCACTACATATCGTCACCATCAGATTGTAAGTTACAAAAGTACATAGTAATGAAACACACTTTACCTAACTCGACACTAGGCCAAGTTGTACTTAACTATTTCCTATGTGTCGGAATATCCTAACATGCAGGAGCATTCGTCAATCCGAAAGGCATAACCAACCATTCGAAAAGGCCCTCCTTGGCCTAGAAGACAATCTTCCACACATCGGAGGGTTCAATTAGTACTTGGTGATATCATGACTTCAAATCGATCTTGCTAAAATATTTTGCCCCCTTCAGTTGGTCCAAGAGGTCATCAATTTGTGGGATCGGGTACCTATTATGGACAGTGATCTTGTTCAGTGCGTGATAGTCAATACAGAGTCTCCAAGTCCCATCCTTCTTCTGTACCAACACGATCGAGCTCCCACAGGGCGATGAACTCGAATGGCTGAGACCTTTCTACGCAGCTCCTGAATCTGCCTCTTAATTTCATCGTTCTCCAGAACGGAGCGCCGATAGTTTGGTCTATTGGGCAGCGGCACACCTGGGGTCAAATCGATGGAGTGCTTGACTTGACAGTGTAGAGGAACCCCTACAGGGGAGGCGAAGACTTCCTCGTACTCCTCCACGACCTTATCCATCTGTATTTGTCATGCGGAGGGGCCCTGTCTGGAGGTTGTGGCCACTGTCTTCTTCTTTCCTTGAGGGTGTATCATCAGGAAAACAAATTTCCCAGTTTTGGAAATGAGCTTACTGCATTGTTTTGCAATAACCAAAGAGATGGTGGTAGGCAAAGCTACCTCCAGTATCCTGTACAACTTATTTCCCAAAGTAACAATAACAGCACGGGGCTTTGATTCATACACATCATGTTACTTCCACATGTATGGTTGTCCTAATTATACATCACAAACGTGAAGGGGAGGAATGTCACATAATACCTTATCCGTGAAGGGCTTGATATTGTATGGAAGGTGACATTGTTGGCTCACGCGAAGATCCCGTCCTTGGTGAAGCCACCCGAAGGTGTACAATTGTGGATGTGATGTGGTCAGTAAGCCCAGCTGCTTCATGACCTCTACTGAAATGAGGTTCTTTTGGCTCCCGCTGTTGACAATGAACTGTAACGGGGAGCCCTTTACCCACATCTGGGAGTGGAAGAGATGCTCCTCCTCCTTGGATCTTCGGGTTCCTCCTTTTGGATCTTCGTGGTGGCAACGATGGCATTGGGCTCCGCATTGATAATCTACGTCCCTTTGTTATTCCCCTTGTCGGGTTCTGACTTAGAGTTGGAACATGCATCTGATTTTGAAACCTTTAGCTCGGCCACTAGTGACTGCTTGGCTCGACACTCACTTGTGTTGTGAGTGGAGCTCTTATGGAACTCACAACACTTTCCCGTGTCCTTTTTTGGCTTCGCGGCATTATTCTTTGCTTGTAGCTTTGGTAGGTTTTCTTGGGCTGCCCCACCTTGGCTTTGTCCTTTATTCTGCAGTTTGGGGGCACCTTTCCCTTGCTTCAGATTCGCAGATCCAAAGTCTCGCTTCTTCTGTTTAAACTTTTACTCGATCTTGACGGCATATCGGTATGTCGTGCCGAGCGAGGAGATGTTCAAAAATTCTATTTCTTCCTGGATGTACCTGTGCAGACAACCACGGTATTTGAGTACCAAATGATGCTCCGAATCCTTGATACCCAACTTTGAGCGAAGGGTATGGAAAATATTGGTAAACTTCGGCACGTCTTGGTCCCTTCCCTGCCGCAGCGTGGTCCACTTTATGTATTGATCCTCGTAGCTTCCGACAGTGTAGTACTACTCCTTGATGGTAGTCCAGAATGAATTTCAAGTGGGTGCAACTGAAAACAATGAGGCCGTACTTTCATACTTCTGCTCGCAGTAGGTTTCCCACCAGTCCTTGATGTGGGGGGCGACTTTGAGAAGAGCGAAAGTAATCTTTTCCCGGCCGGAAAAATCACGAACAAAAAAATACCCTTCTAGCAGATTTAACCATTTATCTACGGTGTTTGCATCTATCTGACCCTCAAATATGGGAATGTCAAAGTTAACTTGTACCTTAAAGAGTGTGGTGCTTCTAGAGTAGTTGCTGGAAGTAGATGTGTTGTCCCTAGGTAGTCACTGAAGGATTTGGGCAAAGTTGTCCATCATTGTGTTCCTTTGTCACTCAAGGGCCTCTTCGAGCAAGATTTTGATAGGATATCCTGCCTCCTCATCTATCTTTTCATCCACCATGGGAGGCCATCGAGATTTGCGAGGTTGGTATTACAAAGGTTTGACCAGTTCAAGCCCTAACTCCTTATATCCCGACCTCGTTGGGGACATGCAAAGAAAGACAGAGGAGCAGACCGCTCTGATACCACTGATCCAAATTTAAACAAGAACACAACAAATTACATATATAACCATACATATAGAGATGCAACAGAAATAATACTTCATTTCATTACTGTAAAATACTGAAATATGCTTACAAACAGAAATGGAAATAAACTCGCTAGGGCGATGGTAGCTTATCTCTGAGAAGAGATGCGGTGGCTACATGCCTCTGAACTGTGTTAAAATGAGGCTCGAAGGCCTATTTATTATTGAGAAACAATGGAAAACCCTAAACATCCAAAAACCTAACGCTAGAAGATGAAACGCCAAACTGTGGGCCCCCTTTGGGTAAATTGGTGTATCAAATTCCCGGGGTTGTAACTTTGGCATATGATCTCCATTTGATGCACACAATATCTTGTTAGAAAGATCTATCTGAGAACTACAACTTTGAGCAGAGCAACATCGGTCCACGTACCCATGTTGCTCCCAGTTTTCCCAAAAAACGTCGTTTAGGGCCTCAAAACGGATCCAGAAGTTCAGGACCCTAAAAACTGCTAAAAATAGTAAATTGTGCTACAATTAAGGAAACTGAAAAGTTGAGAGAAACAATGGTGGGGGTCCAAGTGGAATTGGCGGGCGGCCACCAATATCCACCTGGATCACTCTGCGTCAGCTTTCCTGGCTGCTACACTGATCCTCCCAGCACTATCTCTGCCTCTATGCTTTTGTATTCACTGCCCCTTAGTTGCAACTCCAAATCAGTCTCTCAACTTTCTTAGCAAAAACCCAGCCCCAAAAAGTCGAAATCTTGATCTCTTGGTTTGTTCTCCAAGTGACCCTCAAGCCTCCTCTTATACTTTTCTCGTTGATAAATCAACGACCGAGATTAAGTCCCTAATCAACGGCTAAGATTAGATCTAGCTTGATCCATGACTTTTGGACCATTTTAACACAATTTTATAATTAATTCACATTAATATTTTAATTTCCCTAAGTTTAGACTTAGGGACTCCATTAAAAATATTAATTATTTTAATATCTCCCAGATTGTTTAGAATCTGCCCAAACCCTTTCTAGGTATTGGAGATCTCACGTGCCTTAGTCTCTCCACCAAATTTCATGGCTAGAGCACATTCAATGCTACCCCAAATCAACGCTCCCTCTTAGTGAGGACTATGCTCTAGCAATACTCCTCACTGAGTATTACTTTGATCATTCAACATTGGTCCCTGGTGCTAGGCCTGCTGCCCATCATCTGTATTATTGCATCTTATACTGCCACCCATGGCTCTGCCACTATCACTGTTACATTTGTACGACAACTCCCTCTGCATCTGTGTTGCTGCCGATGGCCCCACCACTACTACATCTGCACTACATCCCCTCTCATCATGCTGCATCGTGCTGCCCATAGCACCGCCACTTCTAACCGCTGCACTGCAACTCAATTACTGAGAAGTAAGTAACTGATCTCCCAAATCTGACATCTCTGTCAGGCAGAGACACTCCCAATGTTGAAGCTCCCTCAGTCGCTGACAAGTTCTCCCTCTCTAACCTCTGCGCTGTTGCAACAACTCCCTGCATCTCGCACCATTGCACACCTTTTTGTGTCATCCTGCACTGGTGCAACACTCCCATGCCTCTCGCACTATTGTAGCCTGCTAACCTCATGTTGTCCTGGGAATCCTGCACTGTAGCTCTCTCTGTCGCTCCATCCTCATCCATCTCTACTGACATCCACCAGTCGTGCTACTCCTCTTTCGGGGCTCCCGTAGCTAGGTATAATCCAAGAGGCTGGGTACCTTGAGGATCATGCCCCTCATCTTCTGTAGTCCTCCTGACTACAACTTGATATCTCCCCACTTTCACTCAAGTGGTGTGTGTGCACTCATGGCACATACATCGTCTGTCTCCACTTCCCTCTCTGCCCTTGCTGGTGTTACCTTGGTCTTGGAATCCTCTCCCTTACTCTTCTTCCTCGAACACTGGGTTGCATAATGACCCAGCTCCCCATAATGGAAGTATTTGACCTTGGAGAGGTCCTTCTTCTTCCACTTTTCTTTCTTACCCTTAGATGCTAGGGTAGCATCCACCTCCTCCTCCTTCTTGATTCTGATCCCCTTGCTGCTGCTTCCCGTCTTGGTCACCCTCCCGATCTCTTCTTGGCGAAGAGCTGCCCACATTTCCTCCCAATCTAGAAGGGTCACCCTGCCTAGTATGCTCTGGACAAACACCTCCCAGTGTTTTGAGACTGCATTTAGGGTTGTTCTCACCATCAACTTCGAATCTGGTGTGGCCCCTATGGAAGTCAACTGATCTCGGACCTCCTTCAATTGACCAAGGAAGGTGTCGATCTGTTCTCCCTTCTGCATCTGGTATGACTGCAACTGATGTTCTAGGAGCATCTTCCTCTGCAGGGAAGTATGCTTATACAACTTGGTCAGGGCCTCCCACATCTCTCATGTCGTATTCTTCTCGGCAATATGTGGTACTATATGATCCTTGACCCCGTCAAGAATGATACTCTTGGCCCTTGCCATTGCTTCCTCATACCTGTCATTGTCAGTTGGGTCAACTGGGACTGCAATCGTCTTCAAGGCGAAGTGCTTGGCACAATTTCTGTCAAGTACAAATAAGATTATGGCCTTCTAGACTACGAAATTTGAGGCTCCATCCAATCTGTCTTGGTCTCTTACTTCGTGTAGTGCCATTCCGCTGCTCTTTTACTTCCCTCCTAGAAGTTCTTGATGTGACTCCCTCTAAGCCTCAATTTCCCTCCTGGAAATCCTTCTACCGATGTCGAGATGCCCCCTACTCAGATCGTCTGTGCAACCGCACCACTGATCCAGATTTCTCAGCTAGAAACCCTCGGTAGCAACTCCCTCCTCCTTGGCCTTTCCCTGTTAGGTACTGTTCTGACAACATTACCCCACCAACTCCACTGTGAAACTTATCCACAACCTCCTAAACCCCAGGAACCTGAAGGTGAGAGCTCCTAGGCTCTGCACAATCCCAACATTGACAAACTAGCTCCCTAAGCCAACTGCATCAGCCCTCCTAGCCTTTGCGTGGCTCTGCGTCAGCCTGCTTTTGCCTCCTCCAGCCTCTGTGCAACCTCTTCTTGGCCCGAACTTGATGACATAGGCATTGCATCACCCCTTCCTTTTTGTTTTGCTGCTAGGAACAACTTCTGTCACTCGGGACAACTGTTTTCTACTGCTGCTACTCTGCTCGACTGATGTCCTTAGTTCTTCTGTGATCTGCAACCACACTCTGATACCATGTTGAAATTTCTAAGTCTAACAGTTAGAAACCCTCCATGTACTTTCTAATTTATTCTTTCCTACTTGTTCTGATTAACTAACAAGTTATTTACCATGTAAATACTGAAAATAAACACAAGTACATGCTCAATACATTACAGATCATCAACTGAAGGAAACATAAACAAGCACACAAATGACACTGTTATTTTTGGACTAATGTCCTTGGAAAAATCCAATGCGAGAAAATCGGTGAAATTATTTGAGGGTTTGATTTATTAAGCAGTTTCAGAATACAATCTGGGTGCCAAATCTGGCTCACCCAACAGAGAAAAATCTCGACAGTAGTACCTCTCCTTCGGAGACAGATGCTCCGGAGGAAACCCCGGATAAACAATCCGACAACTCCTCAGCTCCATTCTGCCCCACAGAAAACCCCAACGTCAACCTCTAGGGACTACATCAGCCTCTTCTACCTTTTGCATCAGCTTTCCCGGCAGTTCCGGTTGTTCCCGGCAGTTCCGCCTTCTTCCCTCTGCATCAGATTTCCTGGTAGTTACCGACAGTTTCGGCTATGCCCGACAGTTTTGATTCTACCCTCTGCGTCAACTTACTCGACAGTTTTGGTAGTTCTCGCAGTTCCAGCTATTCCCGGTGGTTCCGACTGTTCCCGGTAGTTCCGAATTCTGTCCTCTGTGTCAGCTTTCTCGATTGCTGCACTGATCTTCCTGACACTATCTCTGACTCTCTGCTTTTGCATTTTCTTCCCCTCAGTTGCAAATCTAGATCACTCTCTCAACTTTCTCAGCAAACCCAGCCCGAGAAAGTCGAAATCTTGATCTCTTGGTGTGTTCTCCAAGTGACCCTCAAGCCTCCTCTTATACTTTTCTTGTTGATAGATCAACGACCGAGATTAAGACCCTAATCAACGACTAAGATTAGATCTGGCTTGATCCATGACTTTTGGACCATTCTAACATAGTTTTATATTAATTCACATTAATATTTTAATTTCCCTAAGTTTAGGGACTCCATTAAAAATATTAATTATTTTAATATCTCCCAAACTGTTTAGAATCTGCCCAAACCCTTTCTGGGTATTGGAGATCTCATGTGCCTTAGCTTCTCCACCAAATTTTGTGGCTAGAACACATCCGATGCTACCCCAAATCAACATCAAGTGCAATAAGTGTGAGATCCTTGTCACCAACAACTTCTCCAATATATAGAAGATCATTCTTGATTTCAGTAATCCTCATGAAGTAGGATTGAATGGACTCTCCTTTATCCATTTTTATGTCTTTCAAATTGTTCGTGAAAAAGAGGACTTGATTTGCATTGTTTACTTTGAACATCCCAACCAGTGTATCATACATCTCCTTAGATGTTTCCAAATCATAAATATTTGAAACCAAAGGCTTGTGAATGGAATCTACAATAATTTTCTTAGCTTTGACCTCACCTATCTTGTACTTTGTTTTTGCAATAATGGGGGCATTTGAAGGAGGCTCTTCCACTCTTCCCTTTACATAGTCCATAGCATCATTCTCCTCCAAAGTCAAATCCAGAGACATCTTCCGCGCATGATAGTCGGATTTGTCCTTAAGCTTGTCCTTATATTTGAAGTATGACATAGTCAACATTGAAGCTAGCTCAAAATTCTTGTCCAACATCTTTCCTTATTGATTGTTTTTCTCACTTTTGTTTTGGATTTGTTTTCACCTGGGCTCTGATACCATGTTAATTTTAGTTAACAATGATATGTTCTATGCTTAGCACAATTTACTTCAATGTTCTTTAGCATCCCAATAACTAATCACATTGACAGTAAAAGCAGATAGAACATAAAACAAATTGCATAAGACAAGCCAAGACAAGAGGACACAAGATTCGATGGATGCGAGGGAAAAACCCCAATGTGGGGAAACCCTTTGATCAATTATTCTTATTATTAAATAAAATTTTTAGCAAAGAGAGAGTATAAAAGTCAAATTGACTTTCCCAATACAAAGTCAAAACAACCATGTAAATTTCTGCAGTCAACTTAAGCCCTAACCAAAAAGTCAACACTGGTCGAAACAACACCAAAACATCCTCAAATAAATTTGGTCTAGCTTGGTCAAACTCAGCCTGATCAGGAGGATAAATTCAGCCCAAAATAGCCCAGTCAAACCCAGTCAAAAGAGAGAGAAAACTATTGTAATTTTCTACAGTCAAACAATAGTCAACCCTGAAGTCAACACATGTCAAACACGCCAGAATTCCTTGATTTTTATGCCTAGCAATGCAGCCTGAGAAAATCTAATCTTTGACCCAAAAATTGAAGTCAAAAACACCTTGGTCAACGATAGTCAAACTTGTCCCTGAAGTATGAAATTTGGCCTATAATTCTGCCCAGAAAATTTGTCCTCCTAGTCGCACGTGTGAGAGAGAGAAAGGTTCCCAAGAGCTGTACAAACCAATCTGATGAAGAGAGAGAGAAGAATGTGTGAGTGATGAATGTCCAAATGAGGTGTGAGGTCTTTTGTATTTATACAATTTGTTGTGGGTGAAGGACACATCTATTGGGCTTCTTGAGCTACATAATGATGAAGCTGACCTGATCAATTTACACATGTGTGGGCATAAATTCAACATCACACTTCTGCTTGTCCGAATGAGATGATCTTTATATCAATCTTGGGCCTCTCGAAAAGGGGAATCCAACACAATCATCATCTTCATCATGTGAGTTGTCCCAAGGTGTAATTTGGCCCTAGTTTCCAATTTGAACACTTTCCTTAATCAATTTTGAGTTTGTTTACATTCTTTCTGTACAAAGCACAAAGGTAACACCCCACCCATCTAATCCTCACCATGAACAAGGCTTTGCATAGTCTTTTATGCTGTCAATTTTTAATCCTTTTGCCTACTCTCCATGTGGATCATGGAATTAATACCTCTTCTCCACCTCATTTATAGCTCCACATCATTAAAAAATGCCCCACCTTTCAAAGGCATTAATATTTAGGTTTCTTCCAAGGCTTATAACCAGCTTAAATCCATCTTAAATCTGGATCTACCAAGCGCTGAGAGGGATCAAGTATACAGTTCAGATGGATACAAGTTGGTACTCTTGCATTCCATAATGTATTTCCTTAAGCATTTAAATAGGATTCATCATAAAAAATACCATGGACAAATACCATGGGAAAAACCATGGGTTATCAAAACTTGGAGCCTAAAAAGTAGCAAACTGTAAATTATTAATTTTATTTTCATATTATTTTGTTTTTATTTGACTAAGTCAAAATGTTTATGTAACATAACATAATAGGACAAGACATTACAACATCTCTTCCATATTGGGCTGGAGAGATGCTCTTGGTGCAAAGAAGATTTTTTAATGGTTCTTAAGCCCAAACATTTAACTAAAGAAAGAACTTGTCATTCAATTGATCAAAGGTCCATTCAAACACACCTCCCCAATGGGAGGCTTTTGGTCCCAAAAGCTTCCAAGGAAAAGTGACAACACCTATCTACTACTTGGTTTCTCTCATACGCTTATCTTTCCTCAAAGTTTTTCCCTTGACATCAATTTTCCATATTTCTTATTGTCATCCATAAGTCACCAAAACCTTCTTCTCTAAAATTGTCCTCCTTGAATCCTTCAAGTGAATTTGTGTAAAATATTCCACTATAGACAAGAATCGTTCTTCCTCTTCCCCATCCAACAAGGACAATTCAAGCAATCTCAAGTTCTCTACATTGATAATTGTTATAGGGAATTGTGCTCAGTTAGTCAAACGACAATCCTCTTAGGCTTTTCCAGAAACCCAAGATAGACAGGGTAAGGGATGGATTATTCTATGGATTGATACTTTCAATGATGTAAGAAACAAAGTAGAGATTGATAGAGAAATGATAAAGAAGCACCTATTTGTTCCTTTGTGTATAAAAGTTGGAGTGGATAGTGTAGTTGAGAAGCACTCCTAGTTAACTCCAAAGGCTAATCCCGCACATAAACAAACCTATACATCATAATAATATTTTCAATCAAAAGCCATAACAACTAAAAAAATCATACTATTGAATGAATCAATGTAAGCCGAACTTCCAAGCAATCATTAGTTAAACACAAGAAATAACCATTAGATAATAGTTTGGAAGAAATATTAATCATTCTATATTATTATTCAATAAGAGGAAGATTACAACCAATAGATGAAATTGAAGTAGCATCTATTGCAGCTCCTAGCTCCAAAAACTCTCTCTCTCAATGAATATCTCAACAGCAAATATAATGCACTATGATCCCTTTCTCAATGGTCAAGCTTTCAATTTATAGGAAAAATGGAGGCTATGTAGACTATTAGTTTATCTCTAGTGTGATTTGTGCAAAAGATTTGGGGTGGATGATATTTCCCCATGCTTTAATGCTTTTAAGTGATCTATTTGTTTCGAAAAAAATTATAGATGAGGAAAAGATGATCATATTCCACTTTTTACGAGTTTCTTAAGTGAACAAGAGTGTCATAGTGAGTTAACTCTCGCTTTTTTCCTTGTGACTAAGTGATAATTTGGTAACACAAGTTAGATGAAGAGATAAAGCGTTACAAACTAGGATAGTGTTGTACACAACTTGCATTATAACACATTTATTGAGTATAAAGGGTGTGTTATAGTCTCAAATAGGCTAGAGAAAGAGGTATATTTCAACCAAAAGCGTAGTGATCTCCTATGAGCTTATGAGGCGGTATTTTCAAGTATAACAATCATTCAATGCCTTATCATACAAGGAAGGCTTTGTTTGAAATCATTATCATTGACTTCCCCAATGACCTCAAAAGCTCCATATCTCAGAGGCTTCGATGTTTGGTTACTCCTTGGAAGCAATCTTTACTAACATTCAAACATGCTTTTTCCAAACAGAAAATTTGTGTTATGTCATATGTTGGTCATGTCTAAGCTTATATTTTTGTTGACTCTTCTCAAGCTACAAAACTCTCAAGTGAACCTACCTAGTCTTCTCTATAACTTGTTTACTTTCTTTGTCTCCTCTTATAACTCTAGTATGTCTTCATTCTCTATATATAAACAACTATAAAAGGAGGGTGGAAAATCAACAAAACAAGTGTCAAAAGGAGATTTTTGGCTGGAATAATGTTGATTTTTCAAGACCTTCTAATATGATAATTACTTCTATGATTATTAATTTAATTCTTCTTGCGTTCATATTCATCATTAACAAATTATACAAAAGATCTCAACATTAGAAACAATAATGACAATGGTGTCATAAAGAGACAACCAAACACAAGAGACACAAAATTTTACCCTAGGAAATCCCTAACTAGGGAAAAACCCAACAACCTTTTCTTAGAGAAATTGTCCAATTCAACAAGAGATACAACCTCATATTCCAGTCAAAAATAAAACCAAACAAATCAATCAACAAGCCATAGTCAAAATGCCCACAAATCTAGTCAAATTGTTGCCCATAAACTTCGATCGGCTCTGGTCAACTAGGCCATATTTCAACCTCTTGCTCTTCCATAGAAGTTCAATCTGCAATTCAGAGAAATTAAAAAAAATAAAATTATTGTGATCTGTGTGAAGTCAAAAGAAGGTCAAATAGAGATAAGATAACATGGATAACCTTGCACTGTGTGGTCAAACTTTAGACTGCTCCTCTTCACTTCCTTTCACATATATGAAAAGAATATATTTTTTCTTGTTGTGATCCAAATTTATGTCCAATGGAAGAGGTCGAATTTCTTTTATATAGTCATCATATGAGCTCAAATTAGTGTGTCTACATGCTAAGTTGACTAGATCTTTTGGAGGAGCCCACTTGACTTTTGGAGGCAAAATAAATTCAATTTTAAATTTTAAATTTTCTTCTTTTCATTCTTATTTTACTTTTGACTTGAATACCAATTTTAACTACAAAAATTCAACACTCCTTATTTAAGGAAGTATTTTCTTTGACTTCTTCAAATATTCTCTTGTTGAAAAATTTATCCATCCCAAAAAGGTTGAAAAGAGATTGCTATGTTGATGAATCCATCCACCTCATGTTTTATTACAAAACCATGTGGAAACAATCCATATACAAACTCATCATCCTCATCCTCATCATCAACCAATAATGCATGTTTCTTTCTTTCCTTCCTTGCATGAGCTAGGGTTTCATTATTTAGTGGAATCTTTGATCTAGTTCTAGCTCTAGGGTTTTATCCACAAACTCTAGGGCTTTCTCATCCAATACTTCTTAACCTTCCAAATTTTCTTCAAGCTTTTTTATGTGCAAATTTTTCTTGTTGTAGAAAATATATATGGGACAATTCATCCACTCCAAAGACTCAACTACGAGCCAACAAGCTTCTTCTAGTATTTGACATTCTTGGATACGTACTAGGGTTTCACAAACGCTTATTCAAAATATATCCTTCAGGCCTTCTCTAGGTTTTATGAACCCTAAGACTATTAGTTCTTTCAAGAGGGGATCATACTTTAGCATAAGTGATATGACTCTTCTTACCTTATATGGGAGAGCCTTTCTACATAGCTCCCTTTGACTCTGGAATAACTTTCTTGAATAATATCTCAAATTCTTGAAAGAGAAACTTTTCCATATATTAATATGATCCAACAATAACAAGAATCAAGCTATGGTACTTTAACACTAGTAGCATATCTACAACAAACAATATTAGCAACATATGGCATAAATACTCTAGAAGCTTACATCTCTGTAGCTTCAAAAACAATACCTTGCTTCTGAACAAACTCTAAAATGCATTGCAACATCCTCAAAGGAAACGCGGGTTCATAAAAGCTTCAATTCACCACACCACACTTCAAATGTTCTCGACATAGGTTATGGATCACATATTTCCCTTAGCAGGCCTTTATCTTGTTTTGAACCATAACATAAATTATGATGTTGTCATTACTTCTTGAAATATCAATACAACTTATATGCTGCAAATCAACAAGCGTATTTTCCACATCCATTGGATGAGAGGGAGTGACCTAACAACATCTTCCTATAGTTACACGAGCGCCTTTGAAGATCATTTTTCACTTTTGAATCTCATCACTATAACTATTTTGCATAAGTAGGTGAAGGGATTATTTTGGATATAACTCAATTTCATAACCGACCTCCAATGATTATACATGGGTTTCTTCAAGGAACCCTTCTTTACTCATTCCTAGACACCTTTGTAAGGAAACAGTTCTAGAACTTTGACACAGTTCTTTCAACTTAAACTGCAACTCAACTTACTAAGGAGAAATTCACAATCATGTTTAATGTTCCAAGATACACCTTGCACGAATTTTAAACTTTGAGAGAATGAAATTACATCCTTCAAGGAGAAAGCATACTGACATCAAGCCTTACTTCATCGAAATAGGGATTAGTGATAGTTTATATATATATATATATTGATGAAAGTCTTTAATACAAACCTTTCAACTTGGTCCTACAACTCAACTCACAAACTTATGTAATGTTTTATCCCTTAATATTTATCTCTTGAATTTTCTCTAGGAGCATCAATGCATTCTTTTTTCACCAACAAGCTAGTTGAAATGTACAAGAATGTTGCCAAAATAATTTTGATCTCAAACGAAATAATTGTGAGTGAGTCAAACAACGAAACATACTTTTTAATTTATGGATTACAATTCAAGGAAGCATCAAATCATGCTTATTTAGACCTCCTTTTTAAACATACTTTAGCATACTTATTTTCATTGGACTAAGATATCTTGGGCCTATCTTCCTAGGCTTCTCAGCTTCTTTTAATCACCCGTTGAGGTCTCTTGACCTCCTTTTTCTTATAACTTTTCCTTGTTCTAACCTAATCTTGAGGCGTTTGGCACCCTACTAAGAGACGACTCGAGGCCTTTCATTTATGAACCTAGGGCTTTGGCCCTCTTCCACAGTCATAAATAAACTTTAATTGGAATAAAGCTTTGCTTACATCCTTCTTTCAATCACAAACATAGCTTTGAAGAAAACTTCATTAGGATGATCCTTGAGATTTATGATCGAACCCAAAAAATGAGAAGGGATAACAAAATATAACTTCAAACGAGATGGTTTTTTTATGGTTTCTCTTTCACCCATGATCTAATACCATGTTGATTTTTCAGGACCTTCTAATTTAATAATTACTTCTATTGATTTCTTAATTAATCCTTATTGTGTTCATATTCATCATTAATCAATTACACTGAAGATGTCAAAATTACATTAGAAACAATAATGATAGTAGGATCATAAAGAGACAACCATACACAAGAGGCAAAATTTTACTGGGAAAACCCTAACTAGGGAAAAAATCAGCAACCTTTTCTTAGAGAAATTGTCCAATTCAATAAGAGATAAAATCCTATCTTCCATTCAAAAATAAATTCAAACTGACCAGTCAATAAACCTTGGTCAAAATACCCATAAGTTTAGTCAAACTGCTACCCATAAACTTCATTGAGCTTTGGTCAACTAGGCTGAATTTTGACCTCCTGCTCTTCCACATAAATTCGACCAGCAGATTAGAGAAATATAAATAAAATATTGTGATATGCTCCCACATGTGTGAAGTCAGAAGGAGGTCAAACAAAGATAAGATAACTTGGTCAAGGTTTCATTGTGTGGTCAAACTTCAGACTACTCCTCTTCACTTATTTTTGCACAGATGAACAAAAGATACTTTGTCTTGTGATCTGAATTAATGTCTAATGGAAGAATTTGAATGGCCTTTAAATAGCCATCAAATGAGATTGAATTGGTGGGTGTACATGTTGGGCCCACTTCATTTTTTGTAGGAGCCCACTTGACTCTTGGAGGCAAAATAAATTCAATTTTAAATTTTCTTATTTTCATTTTCTTTTTAGGTTTGACTTGAATACCGAACATAGCTACAAAATTTTTACAAAGAATGAATCGTGTCATTGTAAGAGTGTTGAACATAAACTACATGTTGATATTAGGCTTTTGTATACTTGTTGTTATATCCTCTAAACAATTGGACCAAAGTTTTGTTCACAACTTCAATCTTTCCATCAATATGAGATTTAAAAACAATAGAATGATTTAGTCTTGTGTCCATCCTTCACATAATGTCGTGCAAAACTTTCCCAGAAACATAGAGTCTGTATTAGATGCAAAAAAACCTTGGAGACAATATGTGCCCAGATATTTGCAAAGAACAACTTAGGTGTTTCATGACATGACATGGTATTTTTACAAAGAATATGTACATGCATCTTGTTGAACCAATCTACAACCACAAAAAGGTAGCCATTGCCTTTCCTTGACAAAACATCCAACAAAATCCTTATAGATACCTCCAAAGGTTTTCTTGGTAATAAAAATGGCATGTATAGCCCAAGTTTCATATTATTAGGCTTCTTAATGCTACATAACACAATCTCTAATAATATTGGAACCTCGTTCTCACATCTTTGTCTAGTATACATACCCATGTAGATTTGCAATGGCCTTGCTGGCACCAAAATGTACAACAATTCAAGAAATATTACTTTTATTTATCAATCGAATTCTCTATCCTTGGGGTATACACAACTTGCCAAACTTGTGGAGTAGTCCATATTGAAGATGATATTTATTACCTTCTAGGTCAGTGAATATTTTCTCCAATAGTTGAAAGATATCTACAAAATCAACATCATCCCTATAATCTTCACTCAACAAATCATGAGTGAAGTGCTCATGCTACATAATCACTCCCACAATTAAAATCCTTTGTGTGGTTGGCCTTAACAAATATACAAGTTTTCTTTTCATACTTTTCTTATATTTTATAAGCATGTGGATTTGCAGCAAAAATCACATCCACTTATAATAACTTGCATTTTTTCTTTGACTCTACAAACACTGCAATGGTCAGTGGTTAATGTGAATTATGGTTTCCTTCCATCAAACTCAATGTTTTAATTTCTGAACTGCATGTGTTGGGAAAAGAGCTCCTTGTCATAAGTAGGGTAGTCTAGCATTGTTCACTGGAACAATGTTCAATAATATCAAATCTTCCTCCTTGCATTAAATGTACCCCCATGGCATAACCACTTGCATCAATTTTTATCTCGAAAGTTCGTTGCAAATTAGGTATGGCCAACAATAATGCATGACTGATTTTCTATCCACCTCTTCAAAATACCATTGATGTTGCTTGCCCCAATGAGATTTTTTCCCTTTTGTCGTCATAACATGAAGTGACATCATTGTTGCTAAAAATGTTGACATCAAATTCCTCAAATATTTGTTACTCCCATGAAACTTCTTACCTTTATTACAATGATAGGAATAGGCTTCAATCTTGGTTGGATCAACTTCAACACTCCTCCACCAATTACATGTCCAAGGCACACCAATGAATCTTTTCCAAACTCACATTTCTTGAGATTAACAATAAGTTGCTCCTTCTTAAGTGTGTTCAAGACTCACTTCAAATGTTAGATTCTCTTGCTAAGTAGCACTAAGATCGATATGTAATCTAGGGATACAATTGCAAAAGAAATATTAAATGGACATAACACAACTTTCATCAAACACATATAAGTTGCAGGTGCATTACATAATCCAAACATCATAACTAACAATTCACAGAAACCCCACCTTGCCTCATATTTTGTCTTCTAAGTGTCTTCTTCCTTCACTCTCACTTCAAAATAACATCATTTGTGTTCCATTTTTGTGAATATCTTAGCTTGTTGTGGCTAATCCAAGAAGTCATCAATTCATAGAAAAAATACATCTATTCTTGATGGTCACCTTCTTGAAAGCTCTATAGTTAATGCACATTCTCAAACTTCCATCCTTCTTGGACACAATGATAATGAATGACCCACATGGTGAACTACTCCCTGATAAAACATTGTTGCAATTGTTTTCACCTTTTTCCGACTCCAAAGAAGATTGTCTATGCAATCCAATGTTAGTTATGTTGAGAAAATGTAGCTTCGGTCGATATTTTCATCAATAAAAACAAAAGAGAAAACTTGAATTTATATTTACCCCACAATTGTCCAAGTCATCCCTCCTATATCAAGTTGCCCTGGCTTCTTCAAGGCACCCATTCGACCTCTCTTGGAGATTATATATATGTGATCACTCCTCCACCAAAAAACACTTCGAATCATCTCGCCTCTCTCTATTCTATATGAAGAAGGAGGAGAAGAATATTTGGAAGCTGAAAAAATAAGCATATGTCTGTAGCATAACCAACTTTTTGAGGAACATAATTTTGTAAATAAACCTAAGTTTTCTATGATAGCCTCCGAGGAAAAAGAGTAAGGTTCCTATGGAAGCTTCTAAGGCACAAACTTGAGTTTTTAAGGCACACATTTTGAGTTGAGATCGAAGTTTTAAGGCATCTATTTCTGTGATGAAGAGCGAGTTTTATGTGGCATAATCCTGTGAGAAAGAACAAGTTATCTTTGTGGTATCGAGCATAATCTGTGATGATGATCCAAACCTATGAGCTAGGGTTCCTTGATTTATGACTTAAAAAGGAACCACAAAGAGTTTCTCCTTGAGCATGCATGATGTTGAAAAGTGTAGCAAGAAAGGCTCAATTAGACTTAGCCTTGGTCAAATTGAGAAAATTTGAAATTTCCACATCAACAGACAACTTGGAGGAAGTTAACTGAGGAAACATGGCTCTCGTCACTCAGTTAGCTCAATAAATTCGAGTTAAAGAGCTTGGAGTTCAGTTTGCATATGTTGATTGCTAATTTGTAGTAATTGAGTTTAGTTATTTCTATTTGTACTCAGATAAACTAGTTCTAACAGTTAATAGAACTAGTTAGAGGTTAGTTGTCTAGTGGGACGACAATCTAACTCAGACATCATCTAGTTAACTGATCAATCAACGAAAAATGGCTCATGAGGAATTTGAATTGCTTAGTTGTGGTCAAGATTCCAAGTGGTGTAGGGCTGCACCTGCACCCATACCCACAAATTTCATAAGAGTGCCTAACACAACTGTCCCAGGCAATAGACTCACAAAGGAGTCAAACTTCATACTTATATATGGTTAATGCCCTTCACCACCAATTCCTATTGGAACTCTCCTATTGGAACTCTATCCGCAACTCCGCCTTCCTATTGGAACTCTCCTATTAGAAATGAAACTTACGCAAATATACTCTTTTCCGCTTTATGTGCGGCTTCGGCGCAAATTTCAAGGCTAAACCTCATCGCAATCGCTATCGACTATATTCCACGGCCACACACACACACACACACACACACACACACACACACACACACACATATATATATATGCCTTCCATTTCCCGATATGCGGTTTCCCTACAAACCCGGGAAATACACTATGAGAGCTTTATTCTTCGCTATCCTGTTTACAAAGGAAAACACCCCAAAACATATATATCGGACTTCAAATCCATTGAATCCACGTCTATAAATGCATCGGGTCTGCTACCCATCAGCCCTTTGTATTATCGCAAGTCTTCTCCATACGCCGATTCCGATATCCGGATACCTTTGATTTGCTTTATCGCTATCGGAGATCGGCCCTTGCTTAATCCACTGTCGCCAGTCCTTTGTCGGCTCTGATATGCGATTTGTGATTAGATCTGGACCGTCGATTTGGATCTTGATCTGACGGTCCTCATTTCATCGGCAATCACTCATCGCTATAACTTAATGACTTGCTACAAAGACTTTAAAAGGCTTTCCGCTGCTGCAATTTAATCTCAACCGTTGATCTTAATGATCCAACAATTGTTAAGCGTCCATCCTTCACTTTTCCACTCGACTCTCTGTACTTAGTTTTTCTGTGTTTTCTTCAGTTTCTTATTTGTAGTTCGGCTTCTTCAAAGGTTCTACTTTCAACTCTTCTACTGCTCAACTCATTCCCGCTAGGGCTTAACTTCACTCCTTCTATTCAGAGCTCCGCTTTGATGCTCCAATTGGACTCGATGGCCCCTTTCGATTCTTCTGAATCATGCTTCTCTTTCTCTGCTTGTTCTTCAGAACTCCGCCTTCCACGGATTAGCTTCTCTGAGCTTAACTCTTAAGAGCATTCTTGCTATGCCATTCCTCCAGAGCTTCCTCTGTCTCTTCACTTGGATTTGAAATCCATTGTGATTCCTCTGAATCAATCCGTCCCTCTACGTCCTTCAAAATTCTGCCTGCAACCTATTGCAGATCCTACGAATTCACAATAAACTCATACATGGAATACTTTAATATTCTGACACTGTTAGGAAATAACTTTGCCTATATTAATATAAAAATCAATGATTTCATTTGAGACTCTTCGGTCTTGCGCACACATACACACAGAGGCCTGATTTCCTATTAGTGGCCTCCTCCTATTGAACGCACAGGTTCACTTATTTATAAGAATGCATTGGATTAGATCATTGGAGGATCCGATCACCCCTCTAATAAAAGCCCTAAAGCTCTCTGCGTGCATACATATGTGGCAGATAAGTCTCCTTGAGACTTTATCCATTCCATCTTTTCCTCTGTTTTAAAACAGAAAATTCTTCTTATCAGCTTCCCATTTAATGCCTAAAAGCTCTCTCTTGTTCCTAGAATCATGGAACTATTTAAGAGTTGGATTTTACTTCTACCACTCATGTTCTCATTTATTTATTTTTGAGAGCATTTACATATTCTCTGATACCACTAATGGTGCGGGGCTATACCTGCACCCATACCCACAGATTTCATAAGAGTGCCTAACACCACTGTCCCAGGCAATAGACTCATAAAGAAGTCAAACTTCATATTTATATATGGTTAAGGCCCTTCACCACCAGTTCCTTGAATCAGAACCCAATCATCCTGCCATTATCTCCTATTGGAACTCTATCTGCTCTTATAACCTTCATATGAGACTTAATGAAGCCTTTTCTTCATATCCCTCCATCGTTAGACATATATATATAACTAGTCCTCTCAACCTTTGGTTAATTCATATTTAACACATAAAACCATTCTATATGCGTAAATACCTTTACAAAGGAAACTTACGCAAATATACTCTTTTCCACTTTACATGCGGCTTTGGAGCAGATTTCGAGACTAAACCTCATCGCAATTGCTATCAGCTATATTCCACGGACATACATATATATATGCCTTCCATTTCCCGATATGTGATTTCCCTACAAACCCGGGAAATACACTATCGACGCTTTATTCTTCGCTTTCCTATTTACAAAGGAAAACACCCCAAAACATATATATTGGACTTTAAATCCATTGAACCCGCGTCTATAAATGTGTCGGGTCCGCTACCTATCGGCCCTTTGTATTATCGCAAGTCTTCTCCATATGCCGATTTCGATATCCCCATACCTCTGATTCGCTTTATCGCTATCGGCGATCGACCCTTGCTTAATCCACTGTCGCCAGTCCTTTGCCAGCTCCGATATGCGATTTGCAATTAGATCTGGACCGTTAATCTGGATCTTGATCCGACGGTCCTCATTTCATCGGCAATTGCTCATCGCTATAACTCAATGACTCGCTTCGAAGACTTTAAAAGGATTTCTGCTGCTGTGATTTAATCTCAGCCATTGATCTTAATGATCCAATGGCTGCTGAGCGTCCATCGTTCACTTTTCCACTCGACTCTCTGTACTTAGTTTTTCCGCGTTTTCTTCAATTTCTTCTTTGTAGTTCGACTTCTTCAAAGGTTCTACTTTCCACTCTTCTGTTGCTCAACTCATTCTCATTAGGGCTTAACTTCCCTCCTTCTCTTCAGAGCTCTGCTCTGATGCTCTAATTGGATTCAATGGCCCTTTTCGATTCTTCTGAATCGTGCTTCTCTTTCTCTGCGTGTTCTTCAGAACTCCGCCTTCCATGGATCAACTTCTATGAGCTTAACTCTTAAGCGCATCCTTGCTACACCATTCCTCCAGAGCTTCCTCTGTCTCTTCACTTGGATTCGAAATCCATTGTGATTCCTCTGAATCAATCCGTCCCTCTACGTCCTTCAGAATTC
Source organism: Pinus taeda (assembly GCA_000404065.3). Classification (NCBI taxonomy): domain Eukaryota; kingdom Viridiplantae; phylum Streptophyta; class Pinopsida; order Pinales; family Pinaceae; genus Pinus; species Pinus taeda. The sequence goes on along the minus strand of APFE030970544.1, from coordinate 109,542 downwards.
TGCTTGCAGCCTGTTGCAGAACCTACGAATTCACAGTAAACTCATACATGGAATACTTTAATATTCTGACACAGTCAGGAAATAACTCTACCTATATTAATATAAGAAGCAATGATTACATTTGAGACTCTTCGGTCTCACACACACACACACAGAGGTCCGATTTCCTATTAGTGGCCTCCTCCTATTGAATGCGCAGGTTCACTTATTTATAAGAATGCATTGGATTAGATCATTGGAGGATCCGATCACCCCTCTAAAAAATGCCCTAAAGCTCTTTGCATGCATAGATATGTGGTAGATAAGTCTTCTTGAGACTTTATCCATTCCATCTTTTCCTCTGTTTTAAAACATAAAAGTCTTCTTATCAGCTTCCCATTTACTGCCTAAAAACTCTCTCTTGTTCCTAGAATCATGGAACTATTTAAGAGTTGGATTTGACTTCTACCACTCATGTTATCAGTTATTTATTTTTGAGAGCATTTACATATTCTCCCATTATCTAATTAAATCACACTTAAAGGCCTAAATATTACCTTAACTTGATACTTAGGAAAACTATTTCCTAAAATGCATGACCCCCTATGTCTACTATTTACAATGATTTTCCTTGGGCTTAATGCTCCTGCATCAGACTCCAAAAGTAGAAAATATTCATGATCTCCTGATCATGTGTCTTCTGGTCTTGGTCTTCCTGGATCCCACACTTTGCTCTGTAACTGTCCAGATGCTTTATTCCTTTGTTGCCACTGCACTTCTACTATCTTTTGCTCCATTTTCTTCTTCCTGTCAATCAGGTTCAACTTCTGATTGATCTTGCTTGCTGTTGTTACCATTTTCCTCCATTTGAATTGCTTCATCATCTGCTGGCATATTTCTTCAATTTCCATGTCTAGCATATCTTTGGGCTGGTCCATCTAATGGTGCAGGGCTACACCCACACCAATACCCACAGATTTCATAAGAGTGCCTAACACAACTATCCCAGGCAATAGACTCACAAAGGAGTCAAACTTCATATTTATATATGGTTAAGGCCCTTCACCACTAGTTCCTTTGAATCAGAACCCAATCACCCCGCCATTATCTCCTATCAGAACTCTATCCCTCTTATAAACCTTCATATGAGACTTAACGAAGCATTTTATTCATATCCCTCCATCGTTATATATATATATATATATATAATATAGTCCTCTCAACCTTTGGCTAATACATATTTAACACATAAAACTATTCTATATGAGAAAATACCTTTACAAAGGAAACTTACGCAAATATACTCTTTTCCGCTATATGTATGGTTTCAGCGCAGATTTCGAGGCTAAACCTCATTGCAATCGCTATCGGCTATATTCCACGTCCATACCTATATATATGCCTTCCATTTCCCGATATGCGATTTCCCTACAAACTCAGGAAATACACTATCGACGCTTTATTCTTCGCTATTCTGTTTATAAAGGAAAACACCCCAAAACATACATATCGGACTTCAAATCCATTGAACCCGTGTCTATAAATGCGTCGGGTACACTACCCATCGGGCCTTTGTATTATTGCAAGTCTTCTCCATATGTCGATTCCAATATCCTGATACCTCCGATTCGTTTTATCGCTATCGGAGATCGGCCCTTGCTTAATCCACTGTCACCAGTCCTTTGCTGGCTTCGATATGCGATTAGATTTGGACCATCAATTTGGATCTTGATCTGATGATCCTCATTTCATCAGTAATCGCTCATTGCTATAACCCAATGACTCGCTCTGAAGACTTTAAAAGGCTTTTTTCCACTATGATTTAATCTCAGCCGTTGATCTTAATGATCCAACGGCTACTGAGCATCCATCCTTCACTTTCCACTCGACTCTCTGTACTTAGTTTTTCCGTGTTTTCTTCAGTTTCTTCTTTGTAGCTCGACTTCTTCAAAGGTTCTTCTTTCCACTCTTCTGTTGCTCAACTCATTCTTGCTAGGGCTTAACTTCACTCCTTCTCTTCAGAGCTCCGCTCTGATGCTCCAATTGGACTTGATGGCCCCTTTTGATTCTTCTGAATTGTGCTTCTCTTTCTCTGCTTGTTATTCAGAACTCCGCCTTCCACAGATCAGCTTCTCTAAGCTTAAATCTTAAGTGCATCCTTGCTACGCCATTCCTCCAGAGCTTCCTCTGTCTCTTCACTTGGATTCGAAATCCATTGTGGTTCCTCTGAATCAATCCGTCCCTCTACGACCTTCAGAATTATGCCTGCAACCTGTTGCAGAACCTACGAATTCACAGTAAACTCATACAAGGAATACTTTAATATTATGACACAGTTAGGAAATAACTCTACCTATATTAATATAAGAAGCAATGATTACATTCGAGACTCTTCGGTCTCGCACACACACACACACACACAGAGGCCCAATTTCCTATTAGTGGCCTCCTCCTATTGAACGCGCATGTTCACTTATTTATAAGAATGCATTGGATCAGATCATTGGAGGATTTGATCACCCCTCTAACAAAAGCCCTAAAGCTCTCTGCATGCATACATATGTGGCAGATAAGTCTCCTTGAGACTTTATCCATTCCATATTCTCCTCTGTTTTAAAACAGAAAATTCTTCTTATCAGCTTCCCATTTAATGCCTAAAAGCTCTCTCTTGTTCCTAGAATCGTTGAATTGTTTAAGAGTTGGATTTGACTTCTACCACTCATGTTCTCATTTATTTATTTTTGAGAGCATTTACATATTCTCCCATTATCTAATTAAATCACACTTAAAGGCCTAAATATTGCCTTAACTTGATACTTAGGAAAACTATTTCTTAAAATGCATGACCCCCTATTTCTACTATTTATAATGATTTTCCTTGGGCTGAATGCTCCTGCATCAGACTCCCAAAGTATAAAATATTCATGATCTCCTGATCATGTGTCTTCTGGTCTTGGCCTTCCTGGATCCCACACTTTGCTCTGTAACTGTCCAGATCCTTTATTCCTTTGCTGCCAATGCACTTCTGCTGTTTTTTGCCCCATTTTCTTCTTCCTGTCAATCAGGTTCAACTTCTGATTGATCTTGTTTTTTGTTGTTACCATTTTCCTCCATTTGAATTGCTTCATCATCTGCTGCCATATTTATTCAGTTTCTATGTCCAGCATATCTTTGGGTTGATCCATCTTCTGCTTCTTACTTCTGTCTTCTTCTCTTTGTTTCAGGTTATTGTTGTTGTATTCTATGCTGAATTTTCTTTTACTTGCTTCATTCTTTGGTTTACTTTCTCTTGCTTTACTTGCAACCATTTTTGCTGCCTCCCTATCATCCTTACCCTCTTTCATGATTGAATCATGACTATTCAACATTTTTTCCAGCAATTTAACATCTTTGTTCCATGGATTGAATTCTTCCATGAAGTCTTCCATGAATTCTTCTTCTTTCATCTTTACTTGGCTGCTCACCTGTGCCAAATCTCCTCCAGCATTTGCAACAAAACCTGCATTCAAAAAACACTTGTTAAAATTAAAAACATGAGGCCTTGGTGCCTCTTCTTTCTTTGGAAACATTTCAGTTGTTGCTCTATTTCCTCTTCCTCTGTCAACATATTAGTATGCTAATTCGAATTCTCAGTAGAATTCATGAGACTGTCCATTAGTCTCTCTTCCACACCATCTATTCTAATGATGCCTTCCTGCTCTTGTCCACTATAGTGAACTCCTCCTCCTTTAACCTGCTACTGGTTCTCTTTACTTTGAAATTATTTGATTCCTACCGCCTCTTTACCATCTTCAAACAATATCTGCTCAATCTCTTTGATCACATACTCATACTCATTCATGCTGTTTAATGAACTTGCAGAAAAATTATTGCATCTTCCTGTCTCCATGCCTACTTGAGACACATCTTGTTCTTCAAAAACTATAACTGCAACTTCTATTCTATCATCAGGTTCTCTCATCAGTTTCTTTAGTAGTTTAATCTCTTCTTCACACTTAGCAAGCACTTCATCACAATGCTCTCTTCTTCCAGATTCATCCTTTACATGTTGTGTTACAGTATTAAAACAATATCTTCCTTTGATCCTTGTAATCTCAAGGTCTTTTTGCTGTAGCAAATCACTACTTCCCTCATTCAAGAGGTCTTCCCCATCATACTCTGTTCTCCTAGAGTACTCCTCCAGACTTTCGATATCTTCAAAAGACTATCCATCCTCTTCAAAACACTCCTTTGTTAGTGTTCCTTTTCCCAAGGTTAAATCCTTTGCATAGGGTTCCTCCTTCTTAACATCCTTCAGTGGATGTCCTTCTTCCCTACTGTCTGTCTCAACAGTTTCCATGGATATCTCTACTATGCCTATCATCATAGTGAATTGATGATCCTTTACTATGTTTTCAGCTAACATAGTCTCTTCCTCAAGTTTGCCTTCAGTCCCTTGCTGTTTATCTCCTCTGAAGATATCTTCAAATGGCTATTTTTCTCTTGCAATATTTGCCATCATACACAAACTATCAGTTTTAAAAATATAAGACCATATGGTCTCACTTGATAGTTCAGCCATCGTATCTCCTTACTGTTCTAAATCATTCATATGATTTGGAAATTCTTCGATGATCTCTTCTTCAATCTCCTCAAGCCCTTCACTTAGTTGCTTGGCATCTTCCACCAACTGTATATGAGATCTATCTACCTCATCTTCTTCCAGAACAGAATTTTGATTCCGCTGGTCTTTTTCCTTCTTCATGACAACATCAGCCAATTGTCCTTCACCTGCAAACATACACAAATTGTCATATTTAAAACCATGTGACCCTTCGGCCTTACTTGAAGTTCCGGTCTTTAAGTCTTCATCTTCACTATCTCCTAGAAATTCTCCTTGTTCTGGTTCACAAATGGATCCTTCCATTTCTAACTCAACTTCCTTGAGTTTTCCCTTCAACCACTTCACTTTCTTTTGCTGAAGCCTTTTTTGCATCTCATGCCATTCTACTGGCTTCTTCCTCAAGACCCAACCTAGTCTTTGGCTTTCCTCATGCATTCTCCTTAATGCATTGAGTTGTTCTTTTAATTCAGCAACCTCTTTGTCAATTTCCTCTTGACCCATCTTCTTTCCATTTGCCTTGGCATCCTTATTCTCATATCTTCTACTGTGGCTTCTCTCTAAACCTCTGCTATGACTATCAGTAGTCATCTTCTTCTCTTCTTTCTTCAGGAGCTCTTTTGCAACAAGCCTCTGCAACAGCTAGTCCTCCTGGTTGCAATCTTACCTAACTAAGCTCTCCTCACTCAGTCTTTTGGTAAGCACGGGTCCTCTATCTGGAACCTCTTCTTGAGCAACACGTTTGCTCCTTCTGGGCTTCTGCAATCTCTCACTTTCTCTTGAGAACACTTCAGCTGTCCTCTCTGTCCAATCTCTTGTTGGATTCTTCAGGTTCACTGCCACTTCTCCTTTAGAGTATTCTCCTTACTCTGCCTTTAAAAACTCACCTATTCTTCTCACAACTTCTCTTGCTGTCACCCGTGCATTAGTATAAAAAACACACATTCCTAATTTAAAACAGAACACATTACCTCACTTCCAAGATCTCATCATGATCTTGTTTCACCATTCCAGTTGTCCTTTGAATGGATTGTCCTCTGTTTTGTTTCCAAGTCCTCTTTCCTTCGGAACTTGCGCTAAGAAATCTTGCTTTCTCTTTCCTTCAAGGAATCCTCTATTCCTGCTTACTCCAAGCATCTGTTGGAACTACTACAATCTCCCACTGTAGTCTTTATCATTCAGCACATTACCTTTTCCTATGTGCAAATTCCTTTTCACAAAAATCTTCTCTGCTTTATTTCTGCTTTGATAGTAATTCTGCTTTGACCTCAATTCTGCTCTAATACCATTAATGGCACAGGGCTACACCTGCACCCATACCCACAGATTTCATAAGAGTGCCTAACACAACTATCCCAAGCAATAGACTCACAAAGGAGTCAAACTTCATATTTATATATGGTTAAGGCCCTTCACCACTAGTTCCTTTGAATCGGAACCCAATCACCCCGCCATTATCTCCTACCGGAACTCTATCCACTCTTATAACCTTCATATGAGACTTAACGAAGCCTTTTCTTCATATCCCTCTATCATTAGACACATATATATATATATAATTAGTCCTTTCAACCTTTGGCTAATACATATTTAACACATAAAACCATTCTATATGCGTAAATACCTTTACAAAGGAAACTTAAACAAATATACTCTTTTCCACTTTATGTACGGCTTCGATGCAGATTTCGAGGCTAAACTTCATCACAATCACTATCGGCTATATTCCAAGGCCATACATATATATATGCCTTCCATTTCCCGATATGCGATTTCCCTACAAACCCGGGAAATACACTATCGGCGCTTTATTCTTCGCTATCCTATTTATAAATGAAAACACCCCAAAACATATATAGCAGACTTCAAATCCATTGAACCCACATCTATAAATGCGTCGGGTTCGCTACCCATCAGCCCTTTGTATTATCGCAAGTTTTCTCCATACGCCGATTCCGATATCCCGATACCTCCGATTCGCTTTATCTCTATCGGCGATCGGCCCTTACTTAATCTACTGTCACCAGTCCTTTGCCGGCTTTGATATGCAATTTGCAATTAGATCTAGACCATCGATCTAGATCTTGATTCGATGGTCCTCATTTCATCGGCAATCGCTCATCGCTATAACTCAATGACTCACTCTGAAGACCTTAAAATTCTTTCTGCCGTTGTGATTTAATCTCAGTCGTTGATCTTAATGATCCAACGGCTGCTGAGAGTCCATCCTTCACTTTTCCACTCGACTCTCTATACTTAGTTTTTTCGCGTTTTCTTCAGTTTCTTCTTTGTAGTTCGGCTTCTTCAAAGGTTCTACTTTCCACTCTTCTGATGCTCAACTCATTCTAACTAGGGCTTAACTTCACTCCTTCTCTTTAGAGCTCCACTCTGATGCTCCAATTAGACTCGATAGCCCCTTTTGATTCTTCTGAATCATGCTTCTCTTTCTCTGCTTGTTTTTCAAAACTCTGCCTTCCACAGATCAGCGTCTCTGAGCTTAACTCTTAAGCGCATCCTTACTACACCATTCCTCTAGAGCTTCCTCTGTCTCTTCACTTGGATTTGAAATCCATTTTGATTCCTCTGAATCAATCCATCCCTCTGTGTCCTTCAGAATTCTACCTGCAACCAATTGCAGAACCTACGAATTCACAGTAAACTCATACATGGAATACTTTAATATTCTGACATAGTCAGAAAATAACTCTGCCTATATTAATATAAAAAGCAATGATTATCCCTCCCTTCCCCTCTTCCTCTAACCCCTTTGAATCCTTGTCCACGGAGGACCCTTCTCCCCTCCTCCCTCCCCCAGAGGCACCGCCCTTGTAATCTCCTCCCCTCTCTCCCTCCCCAGCTCCCCCCCCAACTGTGGAACGAATCTTAACCCGAAACAAAACAAAGGAAAACAATCTCTCCACGGATCCCCCCAGAAAAGTAGGCATAAAGTCCAACAAAGAAATCAGAGATGAAAACGTAGCAAAAGAAATGGCCACCGGAATGCAGCAACCAATGGACACATTTCTAGACAAATCAAAAGGAAGCGGAGAAAAGATGAAAGAGAAAAGTGGGACACACACCAAACAAGCTAAATGATGATTTTGGTCTCCTTGAATTGTAGGGGGATGGGCTCCTCCCTTAAAGCAAATGCAATCCGAGATCTCCTTAAATTTGAACAGCCAGACCTTCTCCTCCTCCAGGAGACCAAAATCTCAGATCAAGAATTCCAAAATCACACAAAAAGAAGCAAAAACTACGCAGGCATAACAACAAGCGCAGCGGGCACATCAGGAGGTATAGGAACACTATGGAACAAAAATAAATGGGAACTCAAAGAGCAAAAGTCTTATAGCTGGTGGGTAAGAACGAACATACAAAACAAAGCCTCAAAAGAGGACTACACTATTTACAACATATACGCCCCTAACCATTATAGGGATAAAGCCTTATGCTGGGATTCAATAACCTTAGATCTCCTGGCAGTTCAAGGAAGGAACATTTTCCTTGGAGGAGATTTAAATCTAATAAGGAATGCTGATGAGAAATTAGGAGGAAATTACTATGCTGACCCCTCAAGAGACTCCCTAGAAGCTATAATCCAAACTCATAATCTAGCGGATATTCCTCTGCAAAATGGGAGATTCAACTGGAGCAATAAGAGAACTGGCAACAACAACATAAAAGAGAGATTAGACAGAATTCTCGTTCAAGAAAGAACAGTAGCAAGATTCCCAAACATCCAAAGCAAAATCATCCAAGGTTACATTTCAAACCGTAAACCAGTGGCCCTGACTTTAGACAAGGGAAAGAACATGGGGCCTCTCCCCTTTAAATACAACAAGGCTTGGGACAGCAAAGAAGAATTTCGAAACTTGATCAAGGAGCAGTGGGCAAAAGAAATTATTGGCTCGCCCCACTACATCTGGGAAGCCAAGCTGAAATCCCTCAGGACTGTTATCAAACAATGGGCAAGAAACCACGCAACAGAGGAAAACAAAAAAAGAACCGATCTCCATATTCAGCTAGAGCAATGGAACCAGGAAAAGGAGAGAATCCAGTATACAGAGGAGGATCAGGCCAAAGAGAATGAAATGTACAAAGCATTGTACAGGCAAAATAGGATGGAAGAAGAAGAGCAGAGACAAAAATCTCGGTGCCTTTGGCTCAAAGCCGGAGACAAAAACACCTCATTTTTCCATAATAGTCTAAAGCTCAGACGCGCAGGGAATCAAATAGAGAGAATCATGGTGGACGGAAGAGAGCTAAGGGACCAGGAGGAAATCAAAGAGGCTGCTTTCAGACACTACAACTCACTCTTAATTGCAAACCCCCAGCTTCAGGATAATGAGGAATTTCTTAGCTTAATCGAAAATAAAATCTCAGAAGCCCAAAACAGCGAGCTGGACCAAGAGGTCACGGCAGAGGAAATTAAGTGGTCAGTCTTCAGCATGTAGCAAGATAAGGAACCGGGTCCAGACGGGTTCACAGTGGACTTCTACAGAAATCATTGGGAAACAATCAAGAAAGACTTCATTAGAATGGTGAAAAATTTCTTCTCTAAGTGCAAAATGGGGAACAACATTAAATCTTCCCACCTAGCCCTCATCCCCAAGGACCCCAACCCCCAATCCTTCGATCGATTCCACCCAATCTCCCTGTGTAATGTTTCCTATAAAATCATCACCAAAATCCTAGCCAACAGGCTAAAAAAGCTTCTCCCCTCCCTCATCTCTGATAATCAAGGAGGCTTCGTCCCAAGAAGACAAATCACGGATAATGTTATTCTTATCCAAGAGGCAATTCATAGCAGCATAAGCAGAAAGGAAAGGGGCATGATCATCAAATTAGACATGGCAAACGCCTTTGATAGAGTCAACCACCACTTCCTTAAAGAAGCTCTTGGGAAATTTGGGATATCCAGCACCTTCATCAGCAGGATCATGGAGTGTATATCCTATCCCTGGACAACCCCTCTAATTAATGGTAGGCCAAGCAACTACTTCAGAAGCTCAAGGGGACTGAGACAAGGCTGCCCTCTCTCCCCTTTCCTTTACATCATCATGGCCGAAACGCTGAGCATACACTTGGAAAATCTACGCAGGCAAAAAGAAATCACAGGAATCAGCATAGTTCGTGGAACCAAGGGGATAAACCACTCTCTCTTTGCAGATGACACACTCCTAATTGGGGGAGCCTCCAGTTTGATGGCAAGAAGGTTCAAGAAAATGTTAGAATCCTTTCTTATAACGTCCGGAGGAAAGCTCAACAACAACAAGTGCATGATATATACTTGGAATGTCCCCAGACACATTATTCAGAGAATTTCCACAATTTTGGACATCCCAGCGCAAAGGAATTGGAGCCACTTCATGTACCTGGGACTGCCTTTAGCAAAGGAATCGGTCAAAACTGAAATCTGGGTGAAACTAATAGAGAAATTGAGAGGAAAACTTCAGAGTTGGGGGATGACTTGGCTCAACCTGGCTGGAAGAACCACTGTCATCAAAGCCATTCTCTCAGCTCTCCCCATATATCAGTTCACAGTCACTCTTGCCCCGACTAGCACTCACAAGCACATGGAAATAATTATTAGGAGCTTCCTTTGGCAGGGAGGAAGGCAGGACTCCAAAAAGTTCAGCCTTGTAAAATGGGACCAGGTCATATTACCATTCGAAAAAGGAGGGCTAGGAATAAAAATACCAAGACTATCCAACATGGCCATGGGTTTCAAGCTGATATGGAGAATCCTCAATGGGAAAGGTGCCTGGTGGACAGAAGTAATCAAAAGAAAATACCTGAATGGCCCCAACTCCAACATTCTATCTGAACCAATTGTTGTCAGGCAGTGCACCCCAGTCTGGAAGCTTATTAAAAAAACTCTCCCCCAATTCAAAGACTATATCTCTAGAGCTCCGGGAAATGGAAGAGACATTAACATCTGGACTGGTCGTATAATGGGCACAGGACCAAGAGATGCACTCCAAAATCTCAGACCTCTGCAAATTTGGATGGAAGCAAAAAATTTAAATTCTCTATCTGACATTTCCTCTTGGGATCAAAGAAGATGGTTGGGCTGGAAGCGCCTCCCTCTTCCAAACAATCTAAGGGAGCTTTGGGCTAATCTCAAGCTATCTCTCTCAGGGTCAGCTCCCCTCAACAGTCTGACCGAGGACAAGTATGTCTGGGACCCCAATGGCGGAAACTACACAGTCAAAGAAGGCTACAAAATCCTCCAAAATGCCACAGCCACCAACAATTGGGCTCTCCACAAAGTGGTCTGGAATTCTGAATGCCTCTCGAAGGTCAAGTTCTTCAATTGGACTCTCCTCAAAAGCAAAATTCTCACAGCGGAAAACCTTAGGAAAAGAGGCATCCTCAGTCCCTCAATATGTTGCCTTTGCAGAGCAACTGAAGAAAGCAACATTCACCTCTTCCTGGAATGCTCCTTCGCTCGAAATTGCTGGAAGCTCATCACCAGCCCTCTAAGAATAGGAGAAATGCCCAAACAGATCACCTCTCTCCAAAAAAATTGGGGGAACAGCTACCCCTACTCCAAGAAAAACAAAACTCTTGCCAACAGACTTTGGAACAGCATCCCCTCAACCCTTTGTTGGCAAATCTGGATCACCCGAAATAAATGCATTTTCAATAACAAGAAGCCCAACATTTCCAACACTCTGCCAAAATCAATAGCACTCATCTCCGAGACCATAAGTGCTAATGGAATAGCTCAACTAGATCAAGAATCCTGGAATCAGAGGGAGGCTTAATGGATTGGCAAATTCAGTCTAGATACAAGGATCTCTACCGCCCCAAATATAGGCCAGAAAAAGAAGGAGTGGAAGCTCAGAGGCTCTAATGAGGAAGTCAAAGATTGGATTCTAAATCAAAAGAGGCCCTCCCTTCAGTTTGATGGGGCCTAAAAAAATAATCCGGGTCAGGCAGGTGCAGGAGGAGTCATCAAAGACCATCAGGGAAAAATCATGGTGACTTACGAGTGGGGACTAGGCATCATGACCAACAACAAGGCCGAGGCTTACAACCTCTTCCTGGGGACTTCAATCCTGAAGAGACTTGGACTACAAAATCCGCTCATAATGGGCGATTCAGCCATTATTATAGCTGCCATGGTCTCAGGGAGTGATTTCAAGCAAATAGCTTTGAACAACATCAAAACCAGGATCATTGATAACATAAGAGAAATAAAAGGGGCCACCTTCAAACATGTGCTGAGGAGCAACAACAAAGAGGCAGATGATCAGGCCAACAAGGCAACCAGTAGACCTGTAGGGCAAGTCAGAGAAAACGATTCCACTTATGACAAAGCAATTCCTTAAATTGTCATATCCCACCCCTTCTCTCCAGAATCTGGGTCACCCCAGACCCCATCCTTCTCGAAATTTGCACACCTCCAAATCTCCCCACACTCTGCCAAATCTCATCGACTACGCCACTCAGTCCCTCCTCTCTCTGATCCTTGCCCCTGTGATCGTATATGTCACCTCTCTCAGATCCGAACTCGTGTTTTGCTTGACCTCCGCCGTCATACTCAGGTGCTGCTCAGGTGGATTACACTCCAATATCTTCCTCGCTCGCAGAAAAATCTCTGACTGGATTCACAGTCACCTCAAGAATTGGATCCACCCTCACTTGATCACTCCCACGAGCTTCCCCTCTCCCTCTATAACTAGCAGCATGGCTCTCACCTTAAACTCATTCTTCATCGCTGCGAAGGTCTCGGCTCTCGCCTCCTCCTAGCTCAGACCCTCTCCTGAAGCGGTGCGCATTCATTTTGAGCTTGGATATCGTTCCACGACAGCGGTAAACACAGGCATTTTCAATCTCAGATTTTCATTTTCTACTAACTGGTTGTCTGTCTCGCTGTCTCAGTGCTCTTCCCCTCTTTATAATACTCCTCTGTTATCCAGCTTCTCTCCCTTCTTTTCGGTCCCCCTCCTGATCAGAAAACCAGCCCTGCCCTCCCCCTTTCAGCTCTCTTTACTCCCCCTTTTCACCCTCTCCATCAGAAATCGCCCTCTGCAGCATCAGCACTCTGGTTCCTCACTCCAGCTCGGCGAAATGGCGGATCAACAGGAAGCTCAGGAGCCTGCTACCAATCCTCTAGAGAATGTCATTACGCATAGTGAATGCACTCTCTGCAAAACGCACACCTTCATGATAGCCAGATTTATCAAACGATTCAACGATCTCAAAGAGGATTATCATGCGGACAACAGATCAAAAAGGAAGCTTGAGAAGCAGAAAGCAGAGATCGAGGCCCTGAAGGAGAGATGCACCCACTTAGAGGAAGCAATAGCTCATATCAAGACTTTAACCCAAAGCATGCAAGCTGAAGCCTCAACCAGAGCCAGCACAAGGAAAGAAGCTCTCCCGGACGATTCAGTCAATCAACAGTACCCCTAGGATCTATGAATTGTAAATTTTGTTGGCTAGCAGGCTCCTTTGTTCGACAATATAGCCATTATCTCTTTCATTTTAGTTACCGTTTATTTAGCAACAAGGATCAAGGGTCTGCGCACCCATTTTGGATCCTCACTGCCATGTCTTCTCAATTACATGTAACAGGACTTAGTCCTTGAAAGTTTTTAATAATATATCAGTAACTGATTCTTTCAAAAAAAAAAAGCAATGATTACATTCTAGACTCTTCGGTCTCTCTCACACACACACAGGCCTGATTTCCTATTAGTAACCTCCTCCTATTGAATGCGCAGGTTCACTTATTTATAAGAATGCATCGGATTGGATCATTGGAGGATCTAATCATCCCTCTAACAAAAGCCCTAAAGCTCTCTGCATGCATACATATGTGGCAAATAAGTCTCCTTGAGGCTTTATCCATTCCATCTTTTCTTCTGTTTTAAAACAAAAATGTCTTCTTATCAGCTTCCCATTTAATGCCTAAAAGCTCTCTCTTGTTCCTAGAATCATGGAACTGTTTAAGAGTTGGATTTGACTTCTACCACTCATGTTCTCATTTATTTATTTTTGAGAGCATTTACATATTCTCCCATTATCTAATTAAATCACACTTAAAGGCCTAAATATTGCCTTAACTTGATACTTAAGAAAACTATTTCCTAAAATGCATGACCCCATATGTCTACTATTTACAATGATTATCCTTGGGCTGAATGCTCCTGCATCAGACTCCCAAAGTAGAAAATATTCATGATCTCCTAATCATGTGTCTTCTGGTTTTGGTTTTCTTGGATCCCACACTTTGTTCTGTAACTATCTAGATGCTTTATTCCTTTGTTGCCGCTGCACTTCTGTTGTTACCATTTTCCTCTATTTGAATTGCTTCATCATCTGCTACCATATTTCTCCAATTTCTATGTCTAGCATATCTTTGGGCTGATCCATCTTCTGCTTCTTACTTCTATCTTCTTCTCTTTGTTTCAGGTTACTGTTGTTGTCTTTTATGCTAACTTTTCTTTTACTTGCTTCATTCTTTGGTTTACTTGCTCTTACTTTACTTGCTGCCATTTTTGCTGCCTCCCTATCATCCTTACCTTCTTTCATGATTGAATCATCGAACTATTTAAGAGTTGGATTTGACTTCTACCACTCATGTTCTCATTTATTTATTTTTGAGAGCATTTACATATTCTCCCATTATCTAATTAAATCACACTTAAAAGCCTAAATATTGCCTTAACTTGATACTTAGGAAAACTATTCCTAAAATGCATGACCCCCTATGTCTACTATTTACAATGATTTTCCTTGGGTTGAATGCTCCTACATCACTAAGGCAGTGTAACATCAGTTGTACATGTGTTGCATGCAATCAGTGATCAATCCTTTGGAATTGTGCAATCATTTTGGGGGAATTTCCTAAAGAATAGGGGTCAATTTCCCCAGGATTTGTGCAAGAAATTAGGAGCTCAGGTGGGGGCAAAAATTGACTAAGTCTGGGTCAGAGCTTCTCATTGAGTAGAGAGAAAAATTATTCTTTTGAAGGTTGAGATCAGAGTTAGAGCAAGCAATGGCATTAAATGAATTTATTCAGCTGATTAATGTAAGTGGGATTAAGGTGTTTTTATTAGTTGGTTTCCCCTAGATACATATGTGTACTTGTGTATGTGATTGATGCATGTTTGTGAATGTTGTTCTAAATTGTGAATTAATTTCCGTGGAGCAATAGAGTATAATTGTGTCTCTTTATTTAGATTAAATTTCTTGAGCAGTTGCAATTCTATCACCAAATTTATACATGGAATCATAGTAGGATTCCCATTAGAACAAGAATTTTGAAGTTTTTTCTAAGGACATTCGAATTTGCAGTGTCAGTGTAGTAGGATTTCCTTAGAGCTGTGAGAATGACCTTCAATGAAATGATATTAGAGTATGCCTTGGAAGGCAGCTTGAATTTCATTTTTATGAAGGATCGCATGGAGGAAATGCTTGATGACAATGGGTTGTTGGATTATATCAAGACTGACATTCCAGAACCAGGATCAATTGATACCCTGAACCTAGCCCAATGGAAGAAAGATGTAGCCAAGGCGAGGAGAATAATCCTAGAGGGAGTGAGAGACCACATTGTCTCAAATATCCAAGGCAAGGAAACTCCTTTTGCAATGTGGAAGCCATTGACTGAGCTATTCAAGAATAATAGTGACCATATAAAACTAGCCCTCAAAGACAAACTTTGAAACATTAAGATGTAGAAGAATGATATTATTTTGTAGTGTCTCACCAGATTTACACAAGTTCTAGATGAGCTTGGAGGGGTTGGTGTGAATGTTGCAGAAGATGGCCTAGTAAGCCTAACTCTTCTAGGCCTTCCAAAATCCTAGCATAGCTACAAGGACTTGGTGAACGAGAGGGAGAAATTACAGAATTGGGAACGAGTATGGTATTATTTGGTACAAGAAGAAATCATAAATACCATAGATGAAACTTCATCCAAGGAAGAGGATGAAGAAAATTTTGCATTGGTTAGAAAGCGCAAGAAGGGCAAAAGGAAGAAATCTCAAACCAAATTAGATTCTAGCCAAGGGGGCAAGAAAAAATACTTGTCCAAAATAAAATGCTTCAATTGTCATGAATTCGAGCACTATGCTGCTAAGTGTCCACACAAAATGTCTAGCAATAAGAACTCACAAGGAGCAACAAGTGAAACATTGGCTTCACAGTTCGAGTTAGAATTCACCCCGATCACATGCATGGTCACTCTTGTTAGTCTCCTACTGCAGCAGGTTACTCATATTTCATGATTGACATTTTTACAGGCCAAATATGTCATACTTTGCATGCTGCAATGCTCCATATTTGCTAAAACAACCACCAAAGAAAGAGGCCATGAAAGAATTCTACTCAAAGTTCATCTACTGCATTCCAATTTTGAAGAGTCATTCCAGTGTTGTAGAATTTTCAGCTAAAGGGAGGACCAAACAGCTTAATCTTGGTCTCCCTAGGTTTCAATTTCCTCTTTTAGAATATAGAGAATGAACAATCTGTCCAAACAACTTAATCTTGGCAAATTTTAGATAGGTAGAGAATCAAAGGAGCCCAACTGCTTAATCTGGGCCCTTGGAAGAAATAAGGGTAGTTTGTAGATAGAAAGGCATAAAAAGAAAAAATTGAAATGCTGGGTTTGCAAGTCTAAGTGCACCCAAAACAAAAGAAGAAAAAATGTTAGGTAAGTAGGTTGGGTAAGTAGTTTTGAGGTTGCAGAATCTTGATGTCTGATCAATTCTATGCTTTCAAAGTATCATCTCTACTCAGGTCACAGTCATCAGGCAGTTTCATGTGGAGGAGCTCAAATCAGGCATAACTAACTTCCCTTTCTTCCTCTTCCCCAAATCATTGACTAATTTCCCCAAAAAGAGGTCAAGATCTGCTTGATATCTCTTAGTTTTATCATTTTCCATGTCATTAGCCTGGGTGAAGATCTGCTTCACTCAAGGAGGGTCCATACTTTCTTTATAAAGTTCTATCTCCCCTTTGAAGCCTAAAATATCTGAAACTTAGCGCTTTCTTGTCATCTCCATATTAACTACTGACATTATTATTTAACTCCCTATATATCTCCCCATCCCCCTACTAGAACTATGTAAATAATTCCCTTATGTAAATATCCCCTCCCCTTGGTTGAAATATAACCATAAGTATCCCCTTGGGAATTACTAAGTCACCTGGACCTTAGTAACAGCCCTCATCTCCACATAATTCCCCTTCCCTAGTGTTTGGACCCCTTCCAAAACACAAAGAACCCCTTTCCAAATGCAAACCCCCCCCATTTTCTTTGGATTTTATTAATATTTGGTTAATAAATAAACCAACGCGCCAAACACATTTAACCCATTTCCTAAAGTTCAAACCGACCGCACCGTGAAAAATTAAACTTTTAACGTGCGCGCTCTTTTATTAAACTCCGCGCATCTCCCTTTCCCGTCCACCGTCGGATCGCCTCCCCCAGATCCGACGGCCCTTGTTCGTATCGGGCGCCCTATTGTAATGGTAGGTTACCACCCGATGTCCGACGGTTTTACCGTCCTACACCGGGACATGTGGCCGCCTCCCATTGCATCGGGCCTCCCCTGACAGAAACCACCTCCATACCAAAGGCGGTCCGATGCACAGGCCAAAACCGCCCTCCCCTCACGTAACAGGACTGTCGCGTCACCCTGCCACGTCGCCTCCACATCACCTCACACTGCCTGCGCCCGGCCTACGTCACCCTGCCACGTGTCACTGCCACGTCACCCCACCGTACTACCACGTCACGTTGCTGACGTCATATCCGTACCAGAGGACCCCACTGCTGATGTCATCTACTGTACTGCTGACGTCAGCAGCCAAAAAATGAAAAAATTGCGCAAGCGCGAAAGTCGAGCTTCGGATCTCTGGAATGAGAAACGGAGGCAGTTTTCATTGCGCGATTAGCATTGGAGAATCTTTAGGGAATCTTTTGATTCCTTAGCCCTTTTTGCACCGAAAGGGCCCGAAAAAGCCCGATTTTTCCAATTTAAGCGTATTTGAAGACAAAGAGAGACCAGGAATAAAGATTAAAGAGTATCAGATCAAATATACAGACAAAAAGCATGTCAAAGAGTATTAGGAAGCGGCGAAGACTATCAATGTAGCGGCAAAGTGTATCAGAGGAGATTTTATCAGGGCTCGAGGCAAATCCAACATTAAAAGGAAAGCTTTGAAAGTCAAGAAGCAATTGAAGACGCATTGAAGGCTCACCAGCACAAATGACTGCACATTAAACTCACAGGAGATCAGTGGACCAGAACTCAATGCACAGTTATGACAGAACCACTGCACCAAGTCACGCAGGGCACCCCATCAACTCAACTTGATCCAGCTGCCTCTAGCGTAGCCCAAAGAACTTACTTGCATTTAATTCCAGCAACAATTAGGTCTTTAGAAAAAGATTTTTCCTGCAGACCTGTTTAGGTCGTTTGTAATAAATGACTTTAGATATTTTGCTTATATATACCATCCTGAAAAATGGAGTAGGCGTTGGTTGGTTGATTAGTTGCTTGATCTTTGGTATTTCGATATTTTCCTCAAGCAGAGACTCGCACTGTAACCATGATACTTTCTATAATCAAAGACTGCTGAAAGCATGGATTCGGAAACTGTCTGGCTGTGTTTAATTGGTGGAGGAGTGACTGTGAAACTCCTGTGCTTTTACATGGTTCAATAAGTGTTTCTTAACTCTGTTAGTTGTTCATGTTTGTTTTATCATCATTCCGCCATCTAAATTGTAGAAAAGAAGAATAGTTTAGGATTTGCTTAGCTGCACCTTAGGCTCAATTTCTGCAATTTTTCATGTTTTCATCAGGAACAGTTATGAACATGCATACTTAAATGATCTTGCTTATGCTGTTTCTTTCACTTATGAATGATAGTTTAGGAATTCTTAACTACTGCTAGACAACCATTCATTCACTTCTCCTCCCTGTCAGTTTTGATGAAAGATTCTTAATTGCCTTTCATCCCTGACCATCATTCCATCCTTTCAGCAAATTGATAATTGTCTCATGTGTGGCTATCCCGCTCCATAATCCTCTTGTGAACAAGAAAACGCAACAAAAAGCTTTAATCCATGACTCCATGCCCAATGGTTTGAAACTTATCACACTTTACCTTGCCTCTCTGCTTGGAATTTTCTTCCATACAGGCATCCTCCATCCAAACAAAAAATCAAACCCCTGAAGCCAAAAACTAGCCTAAAATCATCATCAAGAAAGCTAAATCATTAAGAGAGAGCCCTCTCTGATTGCAGGTGGGCTAGAACCTACAATCCACAGACTGGTTTGTGGTTACCTCAGCAGTATCCCTTCAGGAGCTTAGGGACAACGTGAGTGATAACACACCCCATTCCACTCATTTAATTTTCATTTCATCAATAAAAGTTCCTTTCAGGACTATTTTCACTCAGTTAGTTCTTTTCTAACTATCTTTGTTCAGCTAAGTGGGTGCTGTCCTAGTTTCCGCAGATGGAAGTAGTTTCCGCAGCCAGAAACTGTTTCCGCAACCAGAAACGATTTCCGCAGCTACCACCACTCTGTTTTTCAAAATTCACAGTCAAAATGTTAGTGCAAAAATCATGAAAATGCAGGTGTAATTGAGCAATTGCCATGAAGACATGGAGCATTTCCAAGCCATCAAGAAAGAACAGTTGGTTAAACACTATGAGCAAGAAATGACAAAGTTTCCAAAGGTATGAGCAATTTTTTTTATCAAATAACAATTAAAGTCATGATTATGCATAGTTATCAAACCATAAAAAGTTCTACTATGTGCAATGATTCGATATGATAGCTCCATTACCCACTCCTATTCAACAATATTACCCCACACACCATGCATTTATTTCTTAATGGTCTCTTGATGGATTTTCGGGTTTAAACTCAAGTTGACTACACTTTCATTTGCCACCTGCGCTCATGAGATGTGACCAATCCCTTTACGGCACCTCTCCACCGCATTTCCCGCAGCCATCTATCAAAACGTGTGATCTCCCGTATGTAGCCGTTAATTCAAATCTCGCCTCCACTCTGTTCACTTACCATTTCATTAAAGATCTTCCTTTTCATATACACGCATTTCAAATTGTGACTTATTTGTGATTGTTTATCCTCTGTTCCGCCTGTAATCTGAAGCATTCCCATTACTTGCTACCGATTGCAGCCACTGCATTTTACCATAAACCCTGCAACGAGCTACCTTTCCTCTGCTAAATCCTCATATGCAATTGCATCCTCAGTTGAAATTCAAAACAGAGAAAGGAATGGGAAAAATACTAAGGGCAGAGCCAGAAGGACCAAAATATCTAGAAGGTTACCCTCAAGCAAAAGATTTGCTGAGGAAAGCCAAATGGTTACGCTTCATCCAAAAGTTCAAAGGCTATAACAAAGAGGTAACCAAGGCTTTTTCACGGTCTTTTGATGGTCAAATGGTGGAGATTGGAGATTTGAAGCTCACGGTGACCGAAACAACAATAGCAACTACCACAGGCTTACCCCAAGAAGGTGAGCGATGGTTCAAAAACAAAAGCATGGACGAACAGGCATGGAGAATTATTCTAAGAAACCTAGGTATGGACACCACTGTGTTTACTAAAGGAATTCCTGTTCATGCATTGAAGGAAGAATGGGCCAGTCTGCTGTTAGTTATCCAAAAATTTGTCACTTGTGAAGGATGCTTTGGTTCGATGTACATGTACCATGCTAGACTGCTGATGAATTTCTTAGAGAATCAGAGTCTTAATTTACCTTATTTCTTACTGTTGAGTTTGAAGAAGATGAGTATTACAGTCCAAAAACACATAGGCAATATAGAACCTCATCTATATCATCATGGACTTATAAAAATTCTCATTGAGGACCAACTAAAGAAAACAAAGATACCTGGGAACAATTCTTGATAAGAAACTACTTCCAAGAGCCATCTGAGGCCTCTGAAAGTAGTACACCAAATACACCAAGAAAAAGTAGGAGAAGAGAAAAGAGCACTATAGTCTAAGACTCCCCTACTACAGAAACTCAAGAAGTTGGTCAACAAGAAGAAGAAAACAGAACTAAAGACAAGAAACAGAAGAAAGAGAAAGGAAAAAGGACAATCCAAGAAGTCTACCAATCACCTGAGCCATCCATAGAGGAGGATTATCAACCACTTTCAGAAAGATTAGTACATCTTCAGGCTGCTATAGCAAAGAAAAAGAAAAAAAGGAAACAGAGTATACAAGAAAAGAGTACTATTCCACCATACTTAAGAAGAAGCAATAGGCTAAGAGGAAAATGGAGTAAAACACAAATAAAACGGCCCCACTTCATCGACTTGGGTGGAGAGACACCTGAGAAAACTCCAGCTGGCCGTAGTCCACCTCGTCCTCAGCTAAGCATTGAAACTAGTCCTCCACATGATGAAAGCCTTTCTTGGCCAGAGCTAGAGAGAAGTCCTCCTCCTCTACCAGATTTTGAACTCAGTCCAAGAAAGACACCTGAAATATATCCCAATCAACAGAAGGTATATGACTACTTGGAATCATTAGAAAAATCAACTGCAGGTCCGAGTACCATTCTACCACTAGAAGCACAAGTTCAGTCCTTAAAGGAGGAGGTATTTGAATTAGAGGTCCTAAACAGGCATATCAAGCAGGAAAATGAAGCACTCAAGGAGAAGAGAAAAGTAGATAAAATTATTCATGATAACACTATGCTCCATTTGGGACTATGGCAAAAGGAAAAAAAGAAACTAAAGAAAAAATGCAAAAAGTTGAGCAGAGTATTGATCAATCTCAAATTCAGATGTCTAATAAGGAAACCAAGGATGGTGGTAACACCAAAGAAGAAGAAAATAGGGCTAGATGTCCTAGCAGAATCATCAGAACATATGGATTAGAGGGGAATGACTAAATTTTGGTTGCATGAGGACATGCAACACCTTCACAGTGGGGGTATGTTGAGTCCCAAACCTGCACTTCCCTATATACCCTTTCAGCCTTCTTTTTCCATTTACTTCATCCACCCAGCTATCAAATCATTGCATATTAGTCTAAAAAGAGCTTATGAAATGGTTTCCTAACTATGTTTATGGCTATTGTTTGATTTAGATTTTTGTTCAAACAACTGCTGAAACTTGTCACTTTCCGCAGCCAGCCCAAGTTTCTGCAGCCATTTTGTTAAAGGCTATGTTACAGGTGTCTAATGGAGAAACCGGCCACATGGGCAAGATGCAAGTGACGTTTACATGGAGTGTGTCCCCTCAGTCCAGCCAAATCACTTATAAACGGTCATGGTCAACGACGGTCAAAGGAAGGGCCAAATGAGGAATTTTGTGATGGCACAGCTCTGTTTTGCCCACGTGAAGGTTTGCGTGGCACGACCCTTAGTTTCCGGAGGTACTGGCACACCTATAGATCAGCCCATGAATTGAATCGAGCAGCCACCACTCCATGGATTCAACTGTCATAATGACCATAACGCTAGATCTCAGGCCGTGGAGATTTACGTGTCTCTTGGCAGCATAAAATCTAGGAATTAGTTGCAAGCATTTTCACTTATAAATAACGCGTTGATATACACTGGATAGCTAGTTTTTGAGATGTAATTTTGACTGTTGTTATCAGCCCACTATACTGCACTTTACTTTGTTTTATTACTGCACTTTAATATATGAGAAGACAACATTCCTGAATTCGATTTGTGACTAAGTAATTGACTGGCCGAGGTTACAGAGGGCCCTGTACACCAAAGCTTTGTATAGTTTCTTACTTGCTTTCATTTACTGTTTTTATAATCATTGCTTGTATATATATTGCGTTGTTCTAATGTTCATTGCTGTCCATATTTCCTTTATGTTTTTTTTATAATTGTTAGCTGATCAG
The DNA here is from genome assembly GCA_000404065.3 of Pinus taeda. Classification (NCBI taxonomy): domain Eukaryota; kingdom Viridiplantae; phylum Streptophyta; class Pinopsida; order Pinales; family Pinaceae; genus Pinus; species Pinus taeda. The sequence goes on along the minus strand of APFE030970544.1, from coordinate 87,085 downwards.
TGCTTCTTTTACAGGTTTTTGTAGGCATCCCAGGCAAATTTACATATTTTTGATAACTACTGACATGAGATCATCTTGTCCTTTCTGCTGATTTTCATTTACTGAGTTTAATTCCAGCATTGTCATTTCTTTCAAGTTTTGTTTTTCTTATTTACTTTTCTGCCACTTAGACATCATATTACTTACCTGTTTATG